>UELV01001295.1:0-14495 GCA_900490015.1 Megastigmus stigmatizans
GAGAGAGAGAGAGAGAGAGAGAGACTGGAGTCGCCGCGGATATCGGCAAAAGGAAGTAAGGTCTAGTGAAGCTCGAAACGAATTCGTGCCATCCGACCAAGCGCATCCTATTCCCAGTCTACGCTCTATCGAGCTTTGGGTGGGCCTTCCTCCGACTCTCTCTCTCTCTCTCTCTCTCTTTCTCTCTCTATACGGCCCCGGTCACACACACACACAGTGCCAAAGCATTACCGATATGCTGCCACGCGGTGTGTCTATACGTATGCGAGGCAATCAATGAGCTCGCCCGTCGCGTCGTTGTCTCTCTCTCTCTCTCTCTCTCTCTCTCTCTCCCATGACTTGGTACGTGTAGCAGCCGCCGCCGTCGCCGACTACAGCTTGACAATGAGGCGGTAGGCCGAGCTGCCGCTGTTCAGGCGTGTAAGGAAGTTATTGGCGAATTGCCGTTCACCGATCGACGCTGTGTGTGCATATGTGTGTGTGTACAAGTCCTACTGTGCTGCTGCTGTTGCTGCTGTTGCTGCCGGGCTCTCTCTCTCTCTCTCTCTCTCTCTCTCTCTCTCTCTCTGTGTGAAATGCCGTGTGTTCGAAAGAGAGGACTCGGTAAATATTGCCGCTGGCTTCGGGGATAAGCGGCGGCTCTTGTTGCCGGAGCAATTGATATTATATCGGTCGGAGTGACGATTTTACACTATGCGTAAAAGTAATGAAACTCTTTCTTTTATAAAAAAGGTTATACAAAATCGGTATTTACAATTTATAAAAAAAAAAAAAAAAAACAATTGATTGAAGTAAATAGAATTGACAAAAATGGACAATAAGCATTTACGGGAAAAGTACGAGTGAGAGTAAATCAATCATGTCCGGGAACAGTGGTGCTTTATCAAACTTTTTCTGCAACATTACGTGTAAGAGTTTCTGCGGTGTTGGAAAAAATATGTCGAGAGTACAAACTTTTCTTTTTATCCTGTACAACACGTAAAGCGTATAAAAGAATGCAGTTGTGAATATCTATACCAAAGTAGTATATTCTTTTGCAATTTAGCAATCATTATTATATAATCCTTAGCGTATTTCATTTTCCAATTAAAAATACGTTATATTTCGTGCTGTATACATTTTTGTAAGCACTCAATGTAATATCAGTAATAAAAGATGCGACATTCAAGCGGAAGCATAATTTAATTTTCAACTTCTAATTTTCAACAAAATTTTCATTTACACTTTCCCGTTCTTTATTCTCTATTATCGACGAATTTTTTTTAATTAATTCATAAATTAACGATTTATTTACTGAGTCGGTCGACATTTTTATGCATGATGCAATATTGTTTTGAACGCGACTTTATAATTATATACCACGGATAATTGCAAGGATTATCGCGTGCTTATAAAATAATCATTTAAAGCAACATTTTCTGGATTTACGCACCAGCAGAAACTGCAGCGAAATGCTTATACAGAACCGCGCGATGAGAACGAATTTAATGAAATTACTGATTAGCTCCCTTTTAAAACCATACAATTACAGCGAATACTAAAACCGAATATCGTTACATCGTCTGCAACGCGATGTATACACCGACTTTATCCGCAGCGGCGATCAAAACGCAAGCAGCGGTTAAAATTTTTACGATCGAGAAAAGAAGAAAAAGCAAAAACGAGCAACAAACTGTATACTTAGTCTACGCTTCGCGCGCATTAGATCGACAAAGAATCGTTCAATCGCAAAAACATACGCCGTATAGACGCATGTGGTGAAGCTGGGCAAGGAAGGAAGGAAGGCAACAAGAGGAGGAGGAGGAGGGGGAGACAAAACCTTGACACGATTTATGCAGCGATGCGTAAGAGAAAATATATAAAGGTATCGCTGTAGTACTTAAATTGACCTAGTAGCTACTAATATGACGCGCTCGGTGAAAGATAATTGTCGCGTATCGGCCATGTCGTCTCTCTCTCTCTCTCTATCTCTCTCTCTCTTGTCTATGTACGCGCGCGACCGTGCATGTGCAATCGCTATACTCGTACGGTGTATATCATGCGGGAACACGCGAACGCGTCTCTCTCTCTCTCTCTCTCTCTCTCTCGCGGCGTAATGGCAAAGCCCGAGACTTCAAGTCCAATTAGTGCTCAAACGAGCTATACGACGGGGGAAGGAGGAAGGTGTTAAATCGCGACTCTCTCTCTCTCTCGGCTCGCCTCCATTCTTCATCGTGTGTTCCCTGGCGCCTCCGTTGCGCACCAGCCTTCTTCGGCCTCGTAAAATTCTCGCGCGCAAGATTTTTCGTCCGGGAATGACACGCAGCGGTGGAAAGGAGTGAAAAAAAAACACGACCCTGTGCACACACGTGCGTGGGCTTTACATTATGCGAGAGAGTGCGAGTACGAGAGAGAGAAAGGCTATGAAATTTTTATGGACCGAAAGGAGGTTCTTTTTTGCTTTGTTTGGTGATTTCATTCGCCGATGGGTATATGAGATTAGTAATGGCGCGTGGACATAAGTTAGTCAGTGTCTCGTCATGCCTCTTTGAGGTCGCGGTTTTAACAAAGAAGCGCGCGTCGAGCATAGAGTTTATTGGAAATGGGGCACGAATCGGGAAGGCGATCTCTTTTGTGTCGCGGCTGCTGCTGCTGCTGCTTCTGACGTTGTAATTACCTTCCTTTATCCTTTATTGTCAATTTTTTTTTTTCTGTAAAATATTATGCTCGTTATCGATGCACCTGTGTATTGATTTGATGACCAAAAGAGTTATTTTCTGCGTGTGAGCTGTTGATTTGTGGCATTTATGAAGCGCATAAATATTTACTAGCTTAACCTTGCGATTGATTGGAACAAACATATAACTACATACCTATACTTTAAATTGACCTTTATATTTGCATTCGAAAGCCATTCGGTTGTGGAAATTCACGCATTCGCTTAAGAATTTACCATTGAACTCAATAATTTAAAGCATCGGATATACCATCGTGATCATTCGTGATGGCATTGTCGAATAAATCCGTCATATTTAGAGCGACTTTAATCGGTAAATATATAACAAAAGACCTGACTCGCTAATCGGGACTGACCGTTAAAATTTCAAATGATCAATCAACAAGGTATCGAGTACGTATAATAAACTCGAAGTAGAAGTCAGCTCGGCATAAAAACTCTGTTAATTTGAAGTTTCGTCATCCGCTCGATAATTCAACACTGTATAACCTCTCATATTTTCGAAACATTTACTTTCTGCGCTCAACACATATACGCACATATATACATATATACGTGCGAGGCAAATGTTTACACAAGATAATTGGCCTAAAGCTCGTCTAAAGTTAATCACTCTTTGCGAAATTAATTAAGTTCATCGTTCACACGGGGAGTTGGTATAAGAGAAATGAAAATATTGTCCCAGCAAAATCGTTCGACGCCAAAAAAAAAACCCCGACTTCCAAACTTCTCCCTCTCGCTCGTTCTCTCCAACATCCACGGAAAAGGAGAGGAGTACATATAGGAGCCACACAAGCATACACTTTCCCGTTCCCCCAAAGACTTTCGGGGCAATCATATAAGCGACCGGCATAACGAGAGAGAAGCCTGTGTGCCTTTATACACTATAAGTGTACATATACACGGGACGCGTGATAGAGACTTGGAGCGAGAGAATATTGAGGCGCACAAATTGTAGCAGCTCGTATATAGAGCAAGAGCGCCGCGCAAAGGCAATTTATCCCCCAGCCGGAAAGTTGACGAGCGTCAAGCGTGCAAAATTAACTTTGTTCAAGGTGACGTAAAACTAACTTTATTAGCTTGTGCGACATGTATGGCGTTAGCGGGCCGCGTTTACAGGTGCAATAGAGAGGAGAAAAGATGGGGGGACCTGCACGGATCAAACTTGGGACGTTTGTCGAGCGGCCGCGCACATTGAATTTTATGAAGGGTCAACGGGACGTACACCAGACAAATATATATTTCGTCGCCCCGATGCCGAGCGAGCGCCGCTTGAATGGGACGAGGAGAAAAGAAACACATCGGAGGCGGGAAGTGTTGCTGGAATTGCCAGCGGACGAGAAATCTTGACTATAATCCTTTTTTTTATAGCGAGGGTCCTGTAGTGGTTCCTTCGCCTTTTCTTTTTGGCTGCTCAGTTTATATATACGAGATTTTATGGATCCTATCGGGGGATGGATGTAGGAAAGAAATCTTGCAATATCGCGGTCTTTTGGGCGCAATCAGCTGTTGCCGTAAGTGGAAATTCCCCTATATATATATATATATATATATAGCTTCGATATACAGGAACAGATTTGCAAACAAAAAAAAGTCTTATAACGGCTTATTGTTCACTGATGGTATGGCATAATGGCTTTAGGAGCATTTCTGCGAGTGTTATACGAGCAACCCGAACGTAAGCATTATATTCTTAATGGTTTCTCTTCGGCGCTTATTACACCCAAAAAAACTTTATTAAGGTCGCGCGCCTCTTGTTAAACGAGAAAGCGACATTAATCCACAAACTATACTGCCAGCGCTAAACGTTTAATCGAGCAGCTGCGGAAGAAAATATAACGAAAGTAAAAGAATGATTGGCGGTAAGTATACGATTCTGCGGTTACGTGACTTTCTGCCCTCCCCAACTCTTCTCTGAAGTTAGAAACTGAATTCAGCAATGAAATAAAAGCAGGCATCATCCGCTTGATCGCATAACGAAACAAAAGACATCCGGAGAGGGAGAGAGAGAAGAAGAAGAGCGAAGTCAATAGCAAAGCGATCCCTCCCTCCTCCTCCACCTCCTCATCACGTTCCCTCGAACGGGAGACGCACAGCCGCACTGTGCAACTTTCCTCCGCCACGGCGGCGTGCAATGGTTCGAAAGCACTTCGCCGTGCGACCCAGATTCTCTTCGTTCCGTGACGACAAAGTGTCACAACAGCGGCGCAGCGGCAGCAGTAGGCGAAACCGGCATCTATCCGCGATCCTCTTCTCTCTCTCTCTCTCTCTCTCTCTCTCTCTCTCTCTCTCTCTCCCCGCAAGCGACCAAGACACAGAAAGACACGAGAGAAGAGAAGAAAAACAAAAAAAAAAGAACGAAGAGACGCGAGGCACACAGCCATCTAGCGGCGCGTACACAGCTATAAGGAGATCCGCGTATACGCTCATCTTCTCCTTGGAAAAGCGTTGGCGCGACTCGCTCCAGTTGGTCATGTTTTTACACGCGGCTCTCTCGCGATATATTAACGTTCCCATTCGGACGAGCGAGCCTAGATAAGAAGACTCGAGCGCAACTCTGCAAGTGCGTTATAGATCTGGGTCAGATAGGAGATAGACTCTGTGCTTATAGAGCTTACGCGCGCGCTGCTCGCACGACATGCTACACTTGTTGGAAGTCGCGAGAATGACGTTGTGTGTGTGTGTGTGTGTGCGCGCGCGGAGGGTGACGACAAGCGGTGCAGGGAACCGAAGGACATTCGGGGAGAGTTTCTTCTCTCTTATGTGAGAGTGAGAGAGAGAGGGGGAGGGGGAGGCTCGAATGAAAGCAGGATGCGAGCTTGGGACAAGTTGGCGGGATGACGATGCTCTCTCGCTCTGCGCCGAGCTGGCTTTTCACCGCCAGCCGAATGTTCTTATTCTTGATAGAGAGACTCGATATGAGTGCAGCGCCGTGTGCAAACTTCCTGAGATGATGCGCAGTATGATGGTTTCGAGTTTCTTGCTAAAAAATTGAAAAGATCTGCTATTGCTACGTGTAAATGGAAAAATATTTTCTTTCGTTAAAATTTGTGTGAAATCAATGAAGATGCATGGAATTTCACCACCATTTAAATTACCTATATACATTAATCTCACTGAAATGTATGAAACGCACATTGCAATAATTAAAAATATTATTTCACATAATTACAAATAATGTTAATATTTAATTGAAAGAAATTCCTCTTTCATAATCAATAATTTATTTCAAGTATTTTAAATAAATGTATATCGGGCATTATAGTAAATGGATTCCTCTTTCTCTCTCTCTCTCTCTTTCTCCCACCGAGCACAATACAATTCCTGTTTCATTTTTCTCACGATTCAAATTATCGTACTAGGAAAGAGTGTAAACCCGTCCCACTGAAGTATAAGTCCATTGTCGTTCCATTTTCGTTTCGCTCTACGGCACTCGGGGAAAAAAGATGTGCGAGCGCAAGGAGCCGCGTCCGCTGATTATTAACCCTCGAGGTTCCCTCCACATTTGCAGCGAGCACTTCTCATCTTCTTATCTTGCTCTCTACTTCTGCGCTCGTACTTCTTTCTCTTTCTCTCACTCTCTCTCGGTCTCTCTCACTCTCTCACCGGGTTCCACTCATATTCTCTGGCGACCTTCTTTCATTTCGTCTCTCGGTGCTGTTTGGCAAGGGAGACCGATTGATACGACAAATTCCCTTATACCCTTGGACTCCCGGCGTTGGCTAACCGGAAATTGCCCAATCTTGGTCGATCGCTTCGACGATTTCTTTCAATTGGGAGTATACAAGCTCGATGTCGACGCCCCCCTTTCGGCTACACTCATACATTCTCAATAATAGTTGTAATATTTATACTTCAGTTACATTGCTGTTTTACGCTATTATGGCAGAATTGTTTATATCGTTCGTTTCATGATTTTCTCGAACAAACGATTGCATTACTCAGACATATGCATTAAAATAGACACCATTAATAATAATCCACATTATTATTTTTAATATTTTTTTTTTAAATTATAACTACCAGAATTTAATAAATGTATCAATTTTATGTGATTTAACTATTACGTGCTAATCTTGTTAAATTTTCTGAATTCTAAAATCATCAGCTTTGATTAAAATCGACTCCGTTACTGATTTAACTGCTATTAATTAGCTTTATATTGTCAAATCAATGAATATCAATAATTGAAAAGTATTCCTTTAAATCCAATTTCTATAGTCGTCAACTGTCTTACTCAAATATACTTCCTCTGCCCTTTTACCACACACAGACAACAAATTATTTCAGTCAAGTAACATCACATACGAGTATAACAAGTCCAATATCAACCAATATTATCCCTGACTAAGTAAATCCATCAACTCAGTAATCCAACAATTCCTCCAAGCCAACTTCCCGACGTATATAGTACACACGTAAAAGTCCACACGGCCCATCTCAATATCCCTCCGGATTGACCATTAGCATAGCGCCTAATTAAATTGCGCCAGGCATATCCGATATACATATATATACATACAAGTCTCATATATCCCGTGTCTGCAGCAAGGAAGGTCATAGCGACAGCTTGCGTCCCTCCGCGAACTTGCCGAAAGCACCGACTGGGCGATCGTCATCCGCCTGCGCATGCATCACGAGCCACCCTTCGAGCAAGTATATAGACACCCGCGCGCGGTCGCATAAAGTCCCTCCTCCCTCTCTAGCTCTATATCCCGCGCGAAACTTTTCAATAATTGCCAGAGGCACGCGGCCTCCACTCCTTGCGTTATAACGAACGCGCGCGAAAAGCCCGCAGGGCGTATACACGCGTTCCGTATTATTCTCTCTCTCTCTCTTTCTTTCTCTCCCACCCCCCGAGTTCGAAAACAATTTAATGTCTTTGAGGGAGAAAACCGGAGCGGGTGGAAGCCGTGGCGCGGCCACTACTAAAAAGTCGTTACAACTCTCGAAGCGTTTAGAGAAACTCGGCGCTCCCGTTCGTTCCTTCCCTCGTTTCTTCTCTCCAACGCACACCTTTTCCCTCTCCCCCTTTCTCTCTCTCTCTCTTTCTCTCTTTTCGCCCTATTTCCTTTTCAACTCCCCTGCAGGAATGGCCGTTTTCTATTCCTCTCATTCGCTGGCTCTTACCGAAACTGCTTTCACTCCCTGCCTCGGGAAAAGAGCATTAGTTCAATTCGCGCCTTTAAATTGCCCACCGACTTAGGGAACTTAAGTTTCGTTTTCTCTGTGTGTGTGTGGGAAGATGGGGGAAGGGGGATTCGCGAATGGCCGTCCCTTTTGAATTCTCGCGCACTGCACCCAACTGTCTGATGATTTGGTTCACCTGCTTTAGTTCAGATTCGCTCAGAGCTCGGCTTTCTCTTAATTATTAATTCGCGTCACAAAAAAAGACGAAACTTTTAACCTAAATGCCGATAATAGACACTAATAAGACTTATTTATGGATTTAATTTAAAATGTAGAAAATGGCTACTCCGAAACTATGTTTATCCAATTTATAAATTAATTACTTGGATAATACCCAATTAAAGTAATTGAGTAGAGTAAAAAAGGGTAGATTTAGAAAAAATAGCTTCAATAATTTGCTTGCTATTATATAATTTAAAGATATGTAGGTAGATCGAAACTAAATCATATAATAAAACGATAAGACACTTGGCATCTTTCCCAATGGAATGTAAGTTCCGAATTGACTGTAGATAGTCTAAGCAATTTGAGGCTACTTCATCACTCGCAGATTTTCTATTTTATAGCAGTAGGTGAATGTGTTTCTTAATTTATGATAATCTATTTCTACTCTGAGAATTAATTGAAACCGTTACCAGAATATTACATTTAAAAGACACTATAAGAGCACGTATTGTGCTTAATTTGAAAAATAAGTATAAGCAGCAGATTCAACGAATGAAAACGAAAATCCGTAAATAGTTTATTTATAGTTCAGATGCAAAAAAAATTTTAAATATTGTAACTGTTAAAATATATCTTTACTATTGCTTTACACATCTTTAATTATGGTGAAATATACACTCTATGTAAAGTAACATTAATCTATTCAGAACAAATGTGAATGTAGTTGATACAGATGTAATTGTAGTTGAGGCAAATATGTTATGTATTCCGCCAAATAGGATATCTTAACTATTAATATACCATCTTTCAAGCTAATATTCTTGAACTTTTCGTTTCTAATATATAGAAATATTAACTATAAATACATTCTTCTCTCAGTGGAAATTTTTTTTAAAATTATAATTCTCCGTAAATTTTCGTTGCAAAGTCGGAAAAAACCATTTCCGACTTTTATTTCGTTTGATATGCGAAAAGTAATTAGTTAAAATTTTATCGCGATTCGTTAAGAACTGTTGCGCGCTCATCATGTCTGAAAGTGGTAAAACATATTCCGAGCAAAAGGCGTTTAATAATTAAATGTATATACATACTACTAGCGGGGCAGTATTCATTTTAAATGGTTACACAACATCAATTTGTGCACTGTCAACGTATGATAGACATCAAAAGACCCTTAAAATTAATTACGATGTTCTCATGTATAATAAAGCAAAATATATTTTCAAAATCAGGATTTTCACGTAATCTTTCTTTGAATATCTGACACCCATTCATTAACACTTACAATAACTAAACTAATCAATATATTGAATAATTATTGAATTACAGAGAAAATAACACAATTATTATTATTATCAATCCATCTTTGTAATTGCCGTCTTACTGGACCCAGCTCATGTCTGCTTATGTCTGTTCGAATGGCTTTATTTTAGTAATCCCCTACGTCAATAGCACTCACTCCTCGTCACACACACACACACAAAGTACTCCACCTCCTTTAATCCTCTATATCGTTCTCAATCGCTCGCTATTTAAAGCCTCGAAAAGCATAAACCACCCAGGCAACTAATGTCAACATGTATTTGCAGGCGGAATTTCGAAGCTCGCGCGCGATTCTCGATCGTTCGAACTACTCGCCGACTGAAAAAAAAATCTCCACAAAGGCAAACTAAAAGGGAAAGAGGGAACTCGCGCGATCTCGCAAACGTAAACAGGGACGGACAGATAGAAAGCTGCCGACATCCGCACTAAGCTCGGCTACTACAAGCCTTTCCGTCGGCTGCGGCGTCGCGCAGCAAAGAGCGCGTGTCGATGCACCGAAAACTACCCAGCAGCACCTTATCGAATCAACGATCTGTCGGTAGCCGCACCGCCGCTGTCACCGCCACCGCACGTCCCTCGCACTCCGTCGGGTATATTCCTGCTTTCGAGGTGGCTATAGCGCCAAAGCCGCCGGGTCGTGAGCTTTCAAAAACGAGAGGGAAAGACTCTGCCAACTGTTCTTTGGTTGCGCCGTAAATCACTCTGTAGCAGCGCTAGAAGCCCGCGAGTACGAGCGAACGAGGGAAAGAGAGTAAGAACGAGAAGAGAGGGTTGACGGCGCCTCTCTCTGTCGCCTTGCCGCGGCTAACCTCTCCTTGTTTTTCCTCGAGCCAACTCGGCATAGTAAATAAATACTGGCAGTGCGAGAGAGCGCGCAGCTCTTGATAAAAGAGTCTCTCTCCTTCTCTCTCTCCGCGTTCCCCGTGCGTTTTCTCCGTATTGCCCGAGACCGCGGCCCAGACTCGCGCCCAAGCGTAGGCGGCTGCTCCTGCGCTTTGTTTATTTAACGCATATTTTTGTTATCGTTGAGGCGGCGCGAATCATCGCGCCGATATATCGAACGAGCGTAGCGGCCTATCTTGATTAAGAGCCGCGAAATGAGAGCCTGGCGCGCGAGGGTCGTTTCGTATTTTTAATTAAATGTGATGGCGTCTGCCACCCCCTGCCTCCCGCAGCCCGTTTCACCTTTGAATTCGAAGCAAATAAACTTTATGGTTTCATGAATATTGTATTCGAGAGAGCGAGCGGCCGCGAATTTTCATCTCCTCACAGTGGGGCATTACTGTAAGTAAAGTCGCGCTTTCAGATTCGAGAATATTGCGAGTATTATGGCGGGAGTAGTAAAGTCGCGGGGACTTGCTTAAGTCATGAATTTGCAGAAAACGCAGAGATAGAAAGAGAGACGTAATAAGGTCATTCTTTTCCATCATCTTGATGTATTTCCATTATTGCGAATGGTTTTCATGATATACATTTTTATGGCCCGAATCTGACGCATTGGTTCAAATTAATAATTTTTATTGGAAGCCGTACTAGTTTTCTTGGTACATAATTACTTGTTAATTATATTTCTGTTCTAATTCTGAGAAAAGAAAAAAACGGCGTATTTGATGGGGAAAAACTTTGCTATGGAAACTGTAAGAAATTAATGAAGAATCTTGTAATCAAAAAAGGAAAAGACATTAATTTGTGATATCGTAGATGCTGGTGAAATATGGACTTGCAAAGTTGTAATGAAAAAGGAAAACGAAAAAAAAATTCTTCCAACACCGTAGGAAATAATTAACAAAACTTCCAAACTCAAAGCTGTGTGAAACTATAAACTTTTATAAAATAAATGAATTAAAAGAATATAACGTTTCTGTTACAAAACAACAATAAATATTTTAAAAAATTGTATATATTTTTTAATTAATATAAATAATTGTAATGTGTAGAAATGCTACGAATATAGGTCGGTAAACTTCAATATTTGAAATTTCGTTTTTTCAAGAATTTTACGATATGATTCTTTGCGAGTTGCAGTATAGCGTTTCCCTTTTTCAATAAAATGAGATTCTAAGGTTTTCCGGTTCCTCTATTTTTCACCAATTTCATTTTCATTTTAAATCTCAGACTTAATTTCATCAAAATATATTGAATATATTATACAATATAAAAACTATTTGCTGCCCAGTTTCAAGGATCTGATTTAAAATATGTATAATTCTAGCTATTCTTAAACAACCTAAAAACTGTTGATATTTAATAACATAAGTATTGCTTTCAAAAATTTGATAAGTTCTTTCAAGAACCATATTCAAAAGTTCACTGAGTTATCTCCCTTATGGGAAATAAACTAGGTGGGATTCTATAGAATTAAGCGCTATTCATTTCGGTCTTGTCACACCTGACTCATTCTACTTAAACCATACAGTATAGACGTTGTTTAATTAATTTTCCTAGATTTCCAGTAGCGAACCTGAATATATGTGAACACCAGATATATATTCAACAATGACAAAATTCAGCCTCTCATAAAAAAATTCTTTTTTGTTCACCAAGATTTTCTCTTGAAATCGAGTCTTCCTCTGGCAATATATCTAATCTCGATACACGTCCCTCTCGATTCTTCCATATCTCTCCCTACTCGCTTATTAACTTCCGCGATATTCACCAAGGCGCGATTAAACTTAAATTGAAGAGAAAAGCTTCTCGCGCGATCTGTCTCGCCAACCCAAGCTGATATACATTCACCTCACGCGTAAATTCGCGAGAGCTCGCTGCGCTCTTCGTCTTGGCGGCTGATCTCCTCAGCCGAAAAAGTCTCGGGGAATTTTAATCTATCGGCGCCGAGGCAATTGGCGAGAGGTTCGCGCGCGTGAAAAGCAGCTCGTAGACTCGATGTATGGCGCTGCTTTCTAGTATGTACACACAACGAGAGAAAGAAGGATGGAAGGAGGAGAAAGGAGGGAGGAGAGCTGTCGATACCGTGAGAGTGACGAGAATCGATGAAAATCACCGAGGAGAGGAAGAAGGAGAAGCAGAAGAGACGCGCGCTCGCGAGCTGACTTTTCTCTCTCCCGGATGTGTCTAGAGGTAAATCGATGAAAGGGGGCAAGAGAAGGTGGAGAAAAGAGAGGAGAGCGAAGGGAATCGGGGAGTGAAAAGGACAAGAATATGAAAGATTCAGCGGGAGACGAATATTCGTTGCAGCGGAGTAGAAGCAAGGGAGAGAGAGAGAGGAAAATTGGAAATTTAAGTTTCGTTCTGTCTAGGGTATTTAATAGTACATGAGGCACTTTATATGTGCGCTAAAGTTTTAAATAGCTCCCGTGCTTTTATATACATGTGTGTGTGTGTCTGTGTATATATAAGAGAGTGTCGTCGAATTTTTATGGGCAAAGCGGGAGAGAGGCTGCACAGGACTTTGCCAATATTTACCGGCGATAAGGGTAACGCAATGCGAAATTCGGATTAAGGTATAAATAGTGAAATAAGTACTGTCGGGATGAAACATTTATGCGACAGCCGACGTTCAGAACTGAAGAAGGGAGTCTTTTAACTTTAAAGTGAATTAATTCTATCGCCAAAGTCTCAAAAAAAACTAGGCTTTTATTCCGACTGCGGCTCGGCTTGGTGTATAATGAGATTAATTAAGTATGGGTAAAAAAAGTACCAGAAAAACGGTATGTTATTACGTATGGAATTTATTTTAGGTTGCGCGGGTTCAAACCTATTTTGCTCTTTATTAGCTGTGAGATTCACAAGTTGATTAGCATTTTATGGTGAAGTAATTTTTAACGCTTTAAAGGAAGTTATTCTATAAGTACTTACAATTGGATATGTAATAAACCGATTGCGTTAGGAAGAGAGTATTATTTGGCACGAGCTATTTATAAACGCTGTTTTTTCGAATAATGTAGTATACCAATAAATTTAAATATTCATGTTGAAGGAAGCCGAGTTTCCGTTTTATATTTTATTCCCTTTTAATAAATATACCATGTTTAATTACTTTTCTGAGATAAGATTAAATTGATTTATTTAAAAATGGCTAAGGCCTAATTAATTAAATTAAATTAAAACCTTTTATTCAGTATTTCTCATATTTCTCGATAACGGAGAGCTCTGTTTTAATTCCCAACCAAAAAAGGTTTCTTCGTGACCAATTTCTCGAAAGAAATATGTTTTTTTCCAAACACCTAAATATAGTCAATTATAATCACATTAAGTTTTTGGTCCGAATAATATAGAATGCCGAATAAAACATACAAGCTTGAATTTTTAAACAGCAAAAGGCTTTATCGTCCACAACGATATATTTAATAATTTATTTTAACTGGATTAAAATAAAATGGAATAATCAATTGGATTACTGCGTGAAATCCTTCAGCTGCATGTTCATTGAACTGCGCAACAAACTCGATGAACTCATTATATTGGATTTCATCATTTTTATTCAGAGCAAAGCTAGTTCGTGAATTATAAAATTGAAAGGTTTATTATCTCCGTTCTGCGGATGACAAGATTTATAAAACATTTTTTTTTAATTCACTATGCGTCAGATTAAAACATTTTACGTTAAAAGTCTACAGAATAAAATAAAAATAAAGTATTAAAATCATTTCAAATCAATCATTCAATAATGAAAAAAGTGCTTTAAACTTGATTACTTTTTTTTAATAATTGTAAGACTTAATTTAAAAATTTAATATGTAATTAATGAAGGCTTGAAAGGATGGAACGGAAATAAACGTTAATAGGCGTTGATGTTTACATGATGCACAGTAATTGCAAGGACCACGCGGAGCAAAATTTGAATTGAACTATTCCAAAAAGACAATAGATACTTATTCTTAATTTAAAGCACGTTACCCTTTCAATCAAAGTGCAAAGGTAGAGAAAGATGGAGAGAAAGAGAGGAGGGAGAGTAAGAGATAGCGCAGAAAGGAGAGGAGAGAAGCAGAGAGAGAGAGACAGAGAGACTGGTAGAAAGGGTCAAAGGGCGGAGGCGACGTCGTAGGGTAGCAGGGGGATATAATTAAATGAAACTTGCTAATTAAATCTGGCATCGACAAATCACGCAAATCCGAGTGTTCCAGTCCCCCCCCCCCCTCTC
>UELV01001297.1:0-11532 GCA_900490015.1 Megastigmus stigmatizans
GGTGTTGATGACGATCCTGAAGATGGCAACCATGGCACCAGCAGAAAGGTTCGTGCACTCTTTACTTTTACGGATTCACCCTGTAAAGTTTCAATATAATTCATGACAGTTGTGGACATATGTAAATTGACGAATTACTTAAAAATTAATTTTCATAAATCCAATGCAACATTTAGTATTATTGCGAATTAAAAATAATATCGTGATCTAAGCTTTCCAAAAGGCTTAATCAAAATCTAGGTATTAAATGATATAAAATATAAAAAACACAATCATCAACAAGTGAAGCGTAATAAATGTATTGAAAAATGTCAATAATGAAATTATAGCTTAGAATCAATAATTAACGCGAATTTATCCCCATTATTTTTACAAACATTTTTATTTATTCATTTTTACCGATGCTGGTGAGTCATCATTAGATGTCGCCGGGGGTTCTTCAACTTCCTCTGCTCTGATCATCAGAACGACAGAAACGAATACAAGTATGCAAAATATGATAGTATATCGCAACAGCATTTTTAGTTCTCTATTGATGCAATTTGAGTATACTAAGTTTTCTTCGAGCTAACGCTAAGCTTCTGAATATATTGGTCAACCGTTCTATCGATATTTATAAGAAAAGTTGGCTTTAACAGATATTGAAAAGTAATTAATCAAACGTCGCGATAATTAATTATACATCTTTTAACATTTTTCTATTTACTTTTATCATAGCACCTCTAAAAATCTTACAGAACATATTTTCAACGCTTTAAAGAAATATATATATATATATTATTTTATGAATAAAAAATTTAAATTATAAAGTTACGTTTGAAATCAGCTGTCAATGTGTGCATCAATTCGTTACTGTCAATTGCTAATTGATAGTTAGCTTTTAATGCCTAGTAGGAACTCATTATTCATTTTTGCACCAAATTAAAACTAAACTAGTTTCTTTTATCTTGAATTATTATAATTTTAAAATTATTATCTTGCTATTTGACTAATTGTACTCAACATTTAGCATAGAAAACTTTTGCTATAAATATCGGACTGTTTCGCCAATAACTCAAGTAAAAGGTACTGGTGTTATTTTGAAGGAAAACTTAATACAATAAAATCAAATTTACGGAAAATTAAAATGTTTTCTAGATGTACCTTAATATTTTGCGCGTTTGTGGTGTTCTCCATCATTCTGATGATCAAAGCAGATGATTCAGCAACATCGGCAAGGACAAGTAACCGCATTAATTAGTGTTTTCACGGGCTAAAGTTTCTAGTTATTAGTAGAAAATATAAAATGGGTTCTAGTTTATAAATACTTAATATGTCTTCTGCTAATTTTTTAACACGCTCTTTGCGCTTCTCATATTGATAACTGAATTTAAGATTAAATAGTATATTATTAGTCAAACAATTCTATATTGAAAGCAAAAAATATTCGTATCAATATTATTTAATCCATATCTATCTAATTACGTCTTTCAAAAAATTAATATCAAAATATCAATATTATTTTTAGAGTACTATCTCATAGTTTTACAGGATCCCTTAAAATTGATTGCTTTTAATCAATGCAAATTCTTATAACTACAACTGTCATGACATATTAAAACTTTGCAGGATAATTCCGCACTAGTGAAGAAACCACGTTGTCCGTTACTATGGATGCTGAGAAATATACCGCTACGGAATGACCAAACTAGATAAAGGTGTCCATAGTCCACACATGTTAGACATTGCATTATTCTTTAACTAAGTTTTGCTTGTATGAATATATGAAATTATAAAAATGTGATTTTTAAATTCCGCAATAAAATTTTTATTACTTACCTAAAAGAATCATACTTAATTTTATAACGATTAGTACATATTGTAACTAATGTTATGTACTTCAATTATAAACAGAATAAAATAAAACTACTAAAGGCTAGAATATATTTAATAGTAGTTCTATTAACAGTTATCCTACAGTTAGTGATATTCTTCTGTTATTAATCATAAGAAATAAATGTAACTTATCAATTAGTCATAAAAAAATTTTAATTTAATAACAAACCGTTTTCACTGTGCTTCATATCCACTTAACTTACTGCACACAACGTCTGGTAAAAGTGTAAAACGTAATGATTTACGCACGTTACTAAGGCACAAAAAATCATGCTTCAAAATAGTTATTTTTGATACAAATGCAAAGCAGGTGTTTTTGGCACGGGTGCAAATTGTCGACCGAATGAAGCGAGACTTTTTCTTTAATCTGTCTGCGCACGCGTATCGAGTTCCATTTTTAACTGATCCCCTTGTGAGTGAGCAGATCTCGATTATTGCAAGCTAATCTTTGCACAGCTGAGAATGCCCGAAATCCATGCCTTGCCCAAATCACAAAAAGTCATGCTTTACACATTCAGCTAAATTAAAAGTATATTGTGCAACAAGTACTAGAACTAAGTGATTTGCAACGAGTGTGAAGTTTGTTGCCCGAAGGAAGCTTTTTGACACAAATTTATTTAAAATGATATTTCTATTTAGGCTTGGTATCATATATGTATATTTGCTTATTTTATGCTAAATAAAATTGAGTTTTTATACTTATAGCTAGAATGAGTGCTTTTGGTGAAAAAATAATGGTAATCAAAAATGGAACCTGAAAAATAGTCAATTGGTGTCGCTGACTTTAAAATACTTATAAATGAAAATTTTTTAATACAGATTTATTAAAAACAATATTTCTATTTGGGCTTAACAATACTGCTTACTATCAAATTGTCGCGTTTTATTCATCAGCTTAGTGAGTTAAACCCTGTTGATAAAAATCATATTTTCTTAATGTGAAAAAAAAACATTAAATATGTAAGCTATTCACTTTTGTAATAACTGCTATGAGGGGATTAATAATAGTACGGGACTTTTAACTTTTTTAAATAATTACAATTCACGGTTTTCACTTATATTTTTATATTTCTCTCTGTTTAGAGTGTATAGGCTTATACCATACTTAAAAATCAAATTTTGTCTGTCTAAAACTAGCCTTTCAATTAGATACCTTTCAAGTGAAAATTCGAAAAGTATATTATTGTTCCTAGAAAACTGCAAGGCTTGCTTTAAAAAATCAGGTGAAAACCCTATATTTCACCACATTTTTTAAAACAGGGAGGCTCACATACATACACTACTGAATACTTATATTAAAGGCAAGTTTTAGGCAAATAACTGTATATATGACTCTCATTCATTTAACACAGTATCCTAGGAAACACTATATATATTATTTATTTATTTATTTACTTATAAACCTGACATTTTTTTATATTTTTATATTTAACCATGGAAGTCCTAGAAGAAAGCGTGACACTTAAATATACTTTGAATATAGATTAGATACACTATCAATAAAAATTAGTTAACAAAAAATACTAATTTCTAATTACCAACTACCAATTGTTATTACTATTACTAAAAAAAGATAAATTGTTACTTTTAAAGAAAACGATACGAACCTTGGGACCGGATACCGGAGACGAGAAGCACTTTAATTAATAAGAGGATAAGATAAGATTTTTATATTTAACGTCAAAATCACAGTTTCCTTTAAGACCGAGTGCTAAAAAGTTGAAACGTTAACTTTTTATTGAATATATTTTGAATTGATAAAGATTCCAAAGTATATGATGATAATGTTTTACCTTAAAATGTTGAAATTTAAAACCATTCAATCGCTTCTTTCGCCAATAAAAATTTAAAGCAGTCGATGTGTTGAAGCGCTTGGAAGTAACCGCTGCGTATGCCGAATCACGACAAATCAACTGGATTCAAACGTAATCCAGCCGCTGTTGCTGGAGGCCTTCGGCGCGCCGAAAATTCTCTACCCGGAAGTCAGCAGTCCGTCGTCGATAGAAGCGAAAATAGGCGAGACCAAAGTTCGCGTTTTCTGCCCCTCGAGTTTCCTCCAAGTCAAGTCTATCGATCAGAATATCCACTCCGCCCGACTTGCATGCCTTAACAGAACAACATTTCGGCTCACTCCTGATTCGCACAGCGTAAGGGGATTCACTGAATTTATTTATATGTCCGCTTTAAGATGTGACATTTCTTACGCTCTGATTAAATGTTTTCTATCTGTTTTAGAAGATTTCATTCTTTATTTTAGACAAAAATCTATCTAATTAATTAAATAAGAACAAAAATAGTTATGTCATAAAATGGGCTATAACTAAAAGTTGCTTCAGATTAATTTTGAGTCTTTTTATAACAAAATAAAATAATAGGTAATAATAGAATAATAATAGAATAATAATAGAATAATAGAGAAGTTTATATTAATTTATTTTAATATTTTAAAAGTTTAATTTAACGCTACTAGTGTACAAATTAGCTGTTATATTAGTGTAGTAGTATTTAGTATTGTAATCAAAAGTAAAATATATTTTTTTCAAATAAGGCATAGAAATTGCCCTTTTATTTTTCGTGCCATTTTTCCAAGCTCAACTATGTATTGGGATACTTGTACGGAAACCTTTGAAATTGGAAATGTGAAAAAGGTAACGGTTGCTTGTAAAAGTGGGAATATACGCATGTTGTGCTCATATAATAGGTACGAGAAAAAAGGACTATTTTCGTACATTTTAAAAACAATATATTGTCTGTAACACGTGCAGAAAATAGACTATTCCACTCGTGTAAAGTTTGCAACACTCGACTGTGGCTATTACGCACTCATCTTCGGTTCGTGCATTTGCCTACGGTTGTACACAACCTTAGAATTTTTTTATGTAAGTTATGCTCATAGCAAATAGCAAACTTCCCACTCTTGGATAGTACGATTACAACTAATTACCGTTCGTTTTTAAATTGCAAAACAATCTTAGACTTATTACGATATCAGTAAATTAAGTGCCATATAAACTGAAGATTGGAACATTTGATTCTTTTGTTTATTTGCAAAAACCCCGCAGTACCTACAACAATGGCAGAGCTTGGATAGCTTGAGAGAGCTAAGCTGCAGCTTGATTCCAGAGCCAGTAACAAGGTTCACGGAATCGCGCTTCTGTCCTTGCGGCAGTTGCGTAGAGATCGGCTTTCAAATTGAGCCCACCCACTTTCTTCCAGTCATCGAGTACATCGCATTGGATGTTGAGAGACTACGACCACTAGTGGCTTACCTGCGTCTCTTGCCCATCATCCAGTACAGGCAGACTGGGAGAAGCGCCTGGATGTTTCGTAACGGACCTGTCTTTCGAAACTTACCCCTCCGGATTCACCAGCTCTATACGCTTGATTATCAGAGGAAACGGTTCAAGGAAATCTTTGGTGATTCACTGGTGGCCGATAGATATCTTCCTAAAGCAGGTGATGTATTTGGGTCCTAATAATTTTAGTATGCTAATCATCTTATTATCAGGAGTATTTATTTCAAGACATTGAAAACACTCATGAAAGATGAGGCAATAGATTAAAAGGTCTTTATTTGCGAGTCATCAATTCAGATGAACATTGAATTAATGAATTGTATATTGCATCTTTAGTTTCACAATCTTTGTGACTATCTCAAAATATCATTATGCAGTATAACTTATTATATACTCATTAAACTTCACATATTATTATGCAGTGTAACTTATTACATACACATTAAACTTCATATATTATTATGCAGTGTTACTTATTACATACTCATAAAACTTCATAATAGTTCGCAATGGGCGCCAGATATGCTATGAATTAATTCGTGATAGCTCTAAAAAAATGTAGCAAAAGCCGTAACTGCGATGAATATAGTAATTCTCAGTGCAATAATTAAATTTGAATAATTCAATTCAAGAATTTTGTAATGAAGCTCCACTCGGATATTTTGAAAACAATGTTATAACATCACATAGACAGAGAAAAATAGTTTAGAAAATTTCACTATGCAGTCAAGGAACACGAGGATGGAATTGACATACTGTAAAAAAATTATTATACTTTTTAGTAAAATTTTCTATCAATCTAATAATTTTTACAGAAAAAAATCGTGATTTTTTAATGTTATGTCTAATGTGTCCTAACATGCTCGTGGACTGTATAGTCAAATTTCTTAAAACTTTTTCCTCCGTTTGCTATTTATTATTCATCGTCGATAGTGTTGCTTCTTCCAATCGGTAGACACAATAATACTTGCAGTATTAAATTCAAATTTTCAGATGTGAAGTCTAATGCCTCATTGCTTACAAAATCGATATTGAATAGTTTCCACAATATTTCAACGACAGAGTGCCAATTTAATAATCGGAGTGGTTATTCTGCCTGACGAGTTATTTAATTAAACGCGCATGCACGAGCATAGTTAGTTAAGCACCGTATACACAAGGGTTTATTGCGTCTAGAGTCTTTGGCTCTCTGCGTGTTTCTTACTCCTTTTAGCCTCGAGCACAATACTGCCGCTCATTTTACAATAACATGCATAAGTATCTTAATTGTTCGGGAGTCCAGTTAAAACAGCAAAAGTGCGATACTGAAGATATACGAGAATATTCTGCCGCGTTTGTCCAGAGTTTCGTAAGCATTGATGCGAGCTTGATGTTCTGGGAGTAATATGCTTTAATATGTACTGATACATTGGAAAGTTTCATTCTTCTTTTAAATTTAAAAAAACTACAAAATAATCAAACTAATTTATTCTTCTTTAGAGTTAATGAATAATAATTCACCAGGATTCGAATTCATATTTACGTAATAAAATTCAGTTTTAAAAATCTTATGATATTAGCCTTTTCAAAATGAAAATATATAAGGCAAAATTAACTCGTCTGTGCAGGCAACGCATACCTGACGATAGGCCAGCTGATCTCAGATCATGACCTATACTACAGAACGGAGCAAACTTGTGCATACATGTACGAGAACGTGGTGCCCATATGGCGTAACGTCATTCTCGGGAACTGGGAGTTAACGGCAGAATTGGTGCGCCGGTTAGCGAGTGACTGCACGGCGGGACTGCATGTCTGGTCAGGCGCCATCGGCGTGCTGAGCCTTGCCACCAAGAAGATCTACCTACTACGAGGGCAAGGTACTTCCACCCCTTTTCTCTCTTATATTTCAGCAGTATGATTCTTTCTTCCACGTGTTCCAGGTCGTGGTCTGGTGCCTGTACCAAAGCTATTATTTAGATATGCATACGATGAGGAACGACATCGTGGCATAGCAATGCTCACCGTCAATGACCCATACCTGGCTGCTGGTCTTACCGAAGACCTCCTACTTTGTTCCGAGCGAGTTGCTTGTCGAATAGCTTACCCCCAGTTCGCGAGCGTACAGCGCGGCTTCACCTACTGCTGCAGCCCTGACGACTTTGCTCCAGTCGCTCGCTCTTTCAACTTGCCGACTTTTCCTGACGCCCAGCCGTTCGTTTGACTGATAGCTTCTTATTATTTAGAAAAGTACATTGAAAAACAGCTTTGACAGGAAGGTCGATTAACGTATATAAGATTTATTAGAACAAGTGCTAGAAATTTCAAGTAATTTATATTGGTTAAAGGTGACAAAAAGAATGAAATCCAATGTACAATATGAGTTTTTACATGTAAATATATACATGTAAATAAGTTTTTTTATTTATATGTCTAAATTATTGTCAAAGTGTTTAATGTAGTACATGATATTTAAATTTCTGTATGTTAATATTATATTGCATATTGATAATTAATTTTTTGTCCGTGAATTATTTCCGGCTTAGAAAAAGTTACTCGATATTTAAATGTTAATTTTAAAATTGGCTTTATTGTTTGGTTAATTTACTAAATGGAAATATGACATTACAAAATTATTAAAATCTCGATTATTATTTACTTTTTTATTATTATTGTAGTTCGTATATCTATGAAAAAGAAATTACTGAAAGTGTTAAGAAAAGTAATTTTGAAATAGTGGAACCTATGACAGATGGTTCAGAGATAAAAGATATATTATCATTAAACAATCATCATAGTTATACAAACAATAAATAAATCACATAAAAAAGCGTCAAATCTAATATGAAAACAAAAATTGTAATAAATGAAAAGAATGAAACTGCACATGGTAATTTTTTATCGAAGCACAAACGTTATCGAGAAGGTTCTCTCCATAGGTAGTTCTCCATAACCAATCAATATTCGATAACCCAAAACTCGGTGAGTAATGTGCAGATCTAGTATCTAATTATTGCTAAGGTAGGGGAAATTAGTAGATTAATTTTTTTAAATAAATATTCCAAAATTTATTCATCAATAAATTAATTTATATAATATCTCGGTAACTTATGATTCAAAGTAATTATAATTTTATTTTGTTGCGAATATTCTATTTAAGTTTCAATAAATCAATTAATTGCATATTTGAGCTATGAATTAAGATAATGTGCTATGGTTAAAAAGATTTCTACCTTACCGGATTTGCAATTGACAAAATATATAAAGTTAGAGATTAGTTTTTGCAAAAAAACTCTGTCGCCATCTCGGTAATGATGTAAACATTACCTGGTTGATGAAATTCCATCCACAATTCACAAATATTTTTACCCTTGAAAATTTCGTTAGTAATTGACAGCGATTTTATCTCCGAAACTTTCAACAACAAGAATCTTTGCGAATTCTGGAAGTAATTTCCGAGATGGTAACAGAGAGTTTTTGCCAAAAATTAATCTCTATCTTTGCGTATTTCGTTAAATGCAAAAGCCGGGAAAGTAGGAATATTTTCGATCATAGCACATCCCCTTAAAGGGCAACAATAAAAATATTAAAAAATATTGCAGAAATGCAAACATCAATTGAATGCTCGTGATAACTAACTGATAAAAAAAAATAACAAAATAAATAAATTGATTACTTTGAATAAATTAAGTAATGCTATTTTTCGCCTCTGAAAACTGGGTTGAAGTGCCTTCTTTAGATTTTAAGTACGAGAGTTCAACTCATTGAAAATGTGTGTGCTAGCACGGGCAATTTGATTTGCGCAGTTTGCAGTAAATTGAATTGAAACTTCGATAAATTTACATAAGCGCTTATGCCCAACTCCGCAACAGCCTGTCCATTATTTTGTATTAAGCTTCTGCTTACTCGTTACATTGTTATTACATGCTCCAGAAATAATTTTCAAAGAACAAAAATTATTTTGTTTACATAAGACATACTTAAATTCTCGTAACTAAATAACTAGATACTTATCATTTCGCATTGCCATTCTAACTTGTACAATGCAACATCACTTGTTGTTATTTTTCTTTGGCCCCGATAATTTCTCTTACCTCATCACTAATGCTCTAAATAGACAAAATGAAGATTACGTTATTTATTTTCCGTAGATTGTTTGTACTTAATTATCT
This sequence comes from Megastigmus stigmatizans, assembly GCA_900490015.1. Classification (NCBI taxonomy): domain Eukaryota; kingdom Metazoa; phylum Arthropoda; class Insecta; order Hymenoptera; family Megastigmidae; genus Megastigmus; species Megastigmus stigmatizans. The sequence continues at coordinate 9,323 of UELV01001297.1, forward strand.
ACTAGTACAGGTAGAAGTAGCCGATAAGCAGTTTGATTACGATAAACTTGACGCACCATTTTACATGAGATTTGATTAAGATCGCGCAAAGAGCTATGTACCTCATTTTGTGATTTTCGTTCTGTTTATAAGTAGCTCGATCTTTTTAAATTGCACCGTTTCTACAATCAAAATTTGACTTTACTTTAGTTTTCTAATTATATCTCTTTTCTGAAATTTTATAAGTCTTTTGTATTTAAAATCCTTTCAAAAATAAAATAAAGTTCCTTTCATTTCAAAACATTAATTCGTATAAATTTAGAATTAATATAACTTTCAAATTTTCTTCCAAAAGAGCAAAAATACCACCACTAATTTTAAATTTTCACTGTAACCAAAATTACAGTATTTTCACTCTTGAATGCAGCCAGAAAGTCTAACTCAAGTGCCTCTAAAGCAGAAGCTACATTTCCCTTCTCCGACATAATGAAATTTTTCATCGTTGCTGCCATTACAGGCTGAGCAAACATTAGAGCTTTGCGGGTATGGAAAACTTTACCTCTCGCATGTCGCATGCAAATGTACACTTTGACGCTCTCTCACGCTAAGCGTGTTAACTCCGGGATCGTACAAAAGCGAGTTCCGGTCATCGCGTGCGATTGAAAAATTTCGCCGGTTAAATGCTTGTACGCTTCAGCCTTGGGACAAAACATATATACGTATAAATTTTCGTCAGCATCGAAATGAAATTTTCGATGGCACAAGCTGCAAAACTACGATGTCTGCTACTACTGTTGGCTCATCATTTTTCTTGGTCTATATCGCAATACTTTTGTTCCTTCATACTTCATGTAAGTAGAGTTTTGCGAATAAGGAAGTAACTTTTAAGGGCTACATAAACTTGATTCTACTTTTATGTTTTGAAACTGCACTGATAAAATTATTTTATGAAACAAAAAAAAAAATTATTGTTCCTAATAAAATTGTAATATTGAAGTATAGCAAAGATACTGATTTTAACAATAATCAGTAATGATAACCATTAATCGATATGCTACTCTTACTCGAGTTCTTTTCAGATTTGAAAAAAATGTATAGAATTATTCAATTTTTTATTAAATAAATAAGTTGAATGAACTATCACTTTTAACTTCTATTTTCAAGCGTTTATCTCCAAAACTATTTAAGTCCTCTTGTCCCAGAGACTGTGGTAAAGTGACCCCAAAAAGACTTGAATTAGAATCTAATTTTATCTTTTAAGTATAAGTATGTAAATTAGCTTAGCTGGAAATTAACACCTTGCTATCGATAATATGCAAATAACAATATTTTAAATAAATTTATAATACATAAAAATTTAATTTAAAGTGTTATCTTTAAACGCGTTCACATTAGGCCATAAGTGGGGTAATCTATAGTTTTTTATTAAACTTTAAAATGTCAAATTATTTTGATCCTAGTTGTGTAAAAGAAAAGTACTATTCGAAAAAGAAAAATCCCAGGAAAAACAACTTAATTGGTCGTTCATACTCAAGTACTTATTTCATATTAAAATCCTATCCTACTTCACAAGTCGCGGAGGATGCACATTCGGCCGATCAGGACGACTGCACAGTACACGTGGCACGGGATCTAAGTTCCAATGAGCCACTGCTGCTGTCACACAGAAGTCCACCAGAGTTTCTTTATCCCAGTATACTGAGCCCTCGCATTCTAAGGTTCGAAGAAAACGAGCATCTTCGATATGTTTGTGGTGCCAATTCTGTACACGTGACATGTAAGGACTCAAAATTCGTCTCGGACACATCTGGCGTTAAATACAATATGAGAAATATCGACTGCGGAAAAATAGAGACTGTGCATCTTGTTAAACCAATGCCAGGTATGTACACGTTAAATCAATTAGGTAAAATCAACTGCTTTTAAAGTTAAATACACTTTTTTAAAGTAAAAATATCACGTTTACAAAATGAATTTCACTTTAGCCCATTAACGACCAAGACCCCGAATTTTCAACAACTTTTTCAAGGCTTTTTTTCAACTAAAAAAAAGGTTTGAAAAAGTTTGAAAAAGATCATATCCGACGTATTTTGAGCTCTTAGTTCGAATGGTGATACCGATTTTTTGTTAAAATACTCCTGCAAAAAAAATATGGCGTGTTTTTCATGAAAAAAAGTTAAAAAATTTGGATATTTTCATCTTTATGAATTTTTTTCATAAGTAAAATGCAA
>UELV01001299.1:0-35651 GCA_900490015.1 Megastigmus stigmatizans
CGCAAGATACTGTAATTAAGAGTGAAAATACAAATGCAAAAGTGTTTAAAGTTGACACTACACAAGGTTTGTTTATTTTTTTTTATTCTTTTTTTATTATCTGTTTCTCAAATGTATATGATACTTTTTTTTATTTTAAATTAGATGTAGAGAATGTTTATTATGAATTCATATATGATGAGAATACTTATAATTTACCTGAAACGAATTCAAATCAGAATATTCAGGTATCAAAAAAGAAATCGCAAGATACTGTAATTAAGAGTGAAAATACAAATGCAAAAGTGTTTAAAGTTGACACTACACAAGGTTTGTTTATTTTTTTTTATTCTTTTTTTATTATCTGTTTCTCAAATGTATATGATACTTTTTTTTATTTTAAATTAGATGTAGAGAATGTTTATTATGAATTCATATATGATGAGAATACTTATAATTTACCTGAAACGAATTCAAATCAGAATATTCAGGTATCAAAAAAGAAATCGCAAGATACTGTAATTAAGAGTGAAAATACAAATGCAAAAGTGTTTAAAGTTGACACTACACAAGGTTTGTTTATTTTTTTTTATTCTTTTTTTATTATCTGTTTCTCAAATGTATATGATACTTTTTTTTATTTTAAATTAGATGTAGAGAATGTTTATTATGAATTCATATATGATGAGAATACTTATAATTTACCTGAAACGAATTCAAATCAGAATATTCAGGTATCAAAAAAGAAATCGCAAGATACTGTAATTAAGAGTGAAAATACAAATGCAAAAGTGTTTAAAGTTGACACTACACAAGGTTTGTTTATTTTTTTTTATTCTTTTTTTATTATCTGTTTCTCAAATGTATATGATACTTTTTTTTATTTTAAATTAGATGTAGAGAATGTTTATTATGAATTCATATATGATGAGAATACTTATAATTTACCTGAAACGAATTCAAATCAGAATATTCAGGTATCAAAAAAGAAATCGCAAGATACTGTAATTAAGAGTGAAAATACAAATGCAAAAGTGTTTAAAGTTGACACTACACAAGGTTTGTTTATTTTTTTTTATTCTTTTTTTATTATCTGTTTCTCAAATGTATATGATACTTTTTTTTATTTTAAATTAGATGTAGAGAATGTTTATTATGAATTCATATATGATGAGAATACTTATAATTTACCTGAAACGAATTCAAATCAGAATATTCAGGTATCAAAAAAGAAATCGCAAGATACTGTAATTAAGAGTGAAAATACAAATGCAAAAGTGTTTAAAGTTGACACTACACAAGGTTTGTTTATTTTTTTTTATTCTTTTTTTATTATCTGTTTCTCAAATGTATATGATACTTTTTTTTATTTTAAATTAGATGTAGAGAATGTTTATTATGAATTCATATATGATGAGAATACTTATAATTTACCTGAAACGAATTCAAATCAGAATATTCAGGTATCAAAAAAGAAATCGCAAGATACTGTAATTAAGAGTGAAAATACAAATGCAAAAGTGTTTAAAGTTGACACTACACAAGGTTTGTTTATTTTTTTTTATTCTTTTTTTATTATCTGTTTCTCAAATGTATATGATACTTTTTTTTATTTTAAATTAGATGTAGAGAATGTTTATTATGAATTCATATATGATGAGAATACTTATAATTTACCTGAAACGAATTCAAATCAGAATATTCAGGTATCAAAAAAGAAATCGCAAGATACTGTAATTAAGAGTGAAAATACAAATGCAAAAGTGTTTAAAGTTGACACTACACAAGGTTTGTTTATTTTTTTTTATTCTTTTTTTATTATCTGTTTCTCAAATGTATATGATACTTTTTTTTATTTTAAATTAGATGTAGAGAATGTTTATTATGAATTCATATATGATGAGAATACTTATAATTTACCTGAAACGAATTCAAATCAGAATATTCAGGTATCAAAAAAGAAATCGCAAGATACTGTAATTAAGAGTGAAAATACAGATTCAAAAATGTTTAAAACTGACACTACACAAGGTTTGTTTATTTTTCTCTTATTTTATTTTTATTAATATTTGTTCTTCAAATGTGTATATGACACTTTTTTATTTTATAATTAGATGTAGAGGATGTTTATTATGAATTAATGCATGATGAGAATTCATATTATGATTTACCTAAAACGAATTCAAATCAAAATATTCAGGTATTAAAAAAGAATTATAAAATTATAATGCAATTATTTTGTTCAATAGCTCTATGTGTAAAAAATCGATATTTTCAGAAACCCAAGACTTCCATGCTTAATGAAAATCCATATGAAAATTGTCAGCTAAATGGTAAGACAAATGCAGCTGAAATATACTTCAAATACGAAGCAGGAGCTGGTGATGCAACATCAAATATAAAATATGATATAGACAAAAAACCACCACAGGCTGAGAATTTTGCTTGGCCTAATGAAGTAAATTCATTAAATGTAGGTGTGAAACATGTTTTACCTACTCAATTTTATGATAAGGAAATGGAGAAAATCGTAACAGAGAACAAAAAATTGAAAGAATATGTAACACAGTTGGAAATTGAACAAAAAGAAATGGCAAAAGAAAACCATGGATTAAAAAATCAATTAAGAGACAAAAACTTTATAATAGAATCATCTACTAAAGAACAAGAGAACTTGAAACAAACTTGTGAAACTTTATATGAAACGATTGCAGAATTTCAAAAACGTTATGAAAGTATAAAGGAAGAGAATTTAAAACTGAAAGACGAAATGATTACAGTACTGAAAGAGGCAGAAGAAAAAGAAAGTGTTGAAAATTATTCTAAAATCAATGGGCAAGAGTTCATGAAAACTTTCCAAAAAGAATATAAAATTTTAGAAGATTGCATTAATTCTGAATGGGAAAAAGAAATAAATAAATTAGAGTAATTATTATGTGATCTTCAATTCTAATTAATCATTTACTTACTTTTCTTTTTTTAAATATCATACTTTTTCAGAGCAAACTTGCAAACAGAAATTGAAACGAAAATGTCCTTACTTAATAAAAGCTTAAATTACCAATATTCTGGAAATAAACACTTAATGAATGGGTAACTTTTCATTTTATTTATAATTGTTTAAAAAATTACTTTAAATAACAGTAAATTATGTTTAGGCTTATAGACCAATGCACCTTTTCATTAGAAATAATTAACAAAGTTAATAGTTGGATGGAGAAAGTTATGAATATCAAAAACCTTTTAGATAATTCCGAATGGATGGCTCGTTTGCACATACTTCAAAAAACAATGACAGATATTCAAGTAATTTACTTATACTTTTAATTACATAAAAAATAAAACTTAATTATTGCGATAAAAATGTCTAGTTTAGTATAGAATATAGTAAAACAAATTTCAATAAATAGAAATTTATTGATGCTTAAAACATTTTTTTTAAATGTTCATGTATAATTTATAGTACATATTCAAACTACTATTACTTTTCAGAATGAATATTTTACACTCCTGAAAGAGTTACACTCTGATTCAACAGAAAAGTTTAAGATGACGGATATCAGACTCAGTCCACCAAGCCTTCCAGGTCCACCACGTGAGAATCCTAGTGACTTGGTGGTAACCGCTTTTAATAGTTTCTACAATGTCCATTGTCACATAGTACAGAATCGGGTGAAAGCATCGCAACCACTGCCCATGCCTGCAACCTACCAAATGTCGGCGCAAAACTTTACCCAATATAAGCGGCAACCATACCAATACGGTGTTAACTATGCGATTGGAGCTCCCGTTATCAGATCACATCCCGTCAATTCTGTAGTGGGTGTTCCTCCCGTAATTTATCCTGTACCGGCGGCTGTACCACAAATTAACAGCATGTATTTGCCAATGATGCCTCAGGCACATGTGCAACAAAATCATGTACCAATTACTAATATAACCTTAGGTTGGTACAACCGCTACATGTACTTGATTACAGAACTAGTGTGGATTTGTTTTATCTATTAACATTATATAAAAACATTACAAAAAAGAGTACTGTAAATTTTATTTAACACTACTATAATTTGTTTTCTATAAAAATATTTTAGTTCCAGATTCGAAATCTAGTCAAAATTCACAGTCTACTATCAATAATACTGAAAATATACCAGTAAAATCAGAGAGTACCGTAATTAATAACCAAGTCATTAAAAAAGAACAAGCAGAAGAGTTGCGAAGTGATGATCAAAATAGTTCTAAGACCGAGGACAATCACATTGAAAATTTCCAGGACAGGTTAGCACAAATGAAAAAAGCTTTGGAAGCAATAGCAGTAAATGTCAAAGAAAAATCAGCTATAGACAGACCTTCTGAAGATGAAGAAACTACTGTTAAGCAAAAAAACGATGATGCATCTGAAAAAGTCGAATGTGAGGAAGAATTTCGTAATTCCTTAAAGTTTCCTGTAAAAGACGACTATCAATCTGATAGTAATACTGTTGTAACTAATGGGTAAGGTGTTTTTTTTTTATTTTTTAATTTATTTTTTTTTATTTTATTTTTTTTTAAGCAGAAACAATTTGAAGCATTGAGGGCGTTTGCACTGCTCAAATAATTTAGTTTTAAAGTTCAATAACAAAACTATTACTTACTTATACTTATATATTATACTTATATATTATACTTAGAGAAAATATTCGCAAATCAAGAAAAAAAGTTGGAATGGATACTTTATTAAAAAAACTGTCGGCCAAATATCCTGGATATTTAGAGTAAATAATTCCATTACTATAAACTATTATGTAATTATATATAACTATGAAACTCTTTACAAATTTCTTCAGACTGGACTTGATAGAAATTATTATGGACATTCGCAAAAAGCACAACAATTCATTGACAGGAATTTCAGTAAATCAAATTTTCAAAGAATCAGAAGAATATTTTGCACAGATCCAACGTTTACGTATGTATTTATTTATTGTTTTATTTATTTTTTATATATTTTATTTATATGAGATATATTTTTAATATTTATAAAGGTGTCAGACCCAGATTACAAGCATGATTATTGTTTATGATTATTTTGATTAAAATTTCATTTATGAACCATCATAAATCATTGTTTTCATTAGACTAAACATAAAAACCACATTTGGAACAAATGTCATTCTTTTTTCAAGTACACTGATATAATTTCAAGAAAAATAAAATAAATGATTTTTTTCTAAAAAGATATATATATAGTACATTATTTTTTTCCTTATTAAAAATTTATTTTTGATACAGATTTATTACGATATTCTATGAATGACGGAAGCAAGCAGAAAGCAGATGACACGTGCTATAATAAAACTCTAATTTCTCCTAAAACAGCAGGTGTTTTTAATGATTTTATTACATTTCTATAAATAATGGTATTGTGAATTCTAATTTAAATTACAATGAATAATTTTAATTAGTTGTAGGCTCTAACAAACAAAATCTGCAAAAAGAAATAGTTTCTCCAGCATCTTCCTGTAAGTTGTTTTTTTATAAAAATTAAAGACAAAACTTATAAGAAAGATATTTTGTCAAGAACTTAAAATCCAATAAATGCACCTTATCCATTGCAGGTAATTCTTTAAATAAATTAGACGAAGGTTCTGCAAAGAAAAAGAAGGCATGGAATACGATTACTCAAGCAGAAATTAAATGGACTGCTTCTGGTGAAATTGAATGTTCAATATGCATGACTTTAATAAAGAGGAGTAATTGTTATACTTTAAGTTGTCGCCACGCATTTCACACGCAGGTAATTTTTTCTGCCCTTTTTCAGATAAAGATATTAATATAGTTCATTTTTTACTTAATATTTTATCTTCTAGTGTATAAAACTGTGGCTGAAAAGTGATCGTTCATGTCCTAATTGTCGGGTCGCTATAACCGAAGACGATGATTTTCCACCTCTTCCAACTTAGCTTAATTATTTAATTATTTATCATTTTTTATCATTTTTTATAACTAGTCTTTGTGAATTTTAATAAGAATACTATGATTTTCTTAAATCTATATACTTGAATAGACTATTAAAAAGCCACAATAATTTTTTTTTTTCGTTTCATAAATGTTAATAAATAGGAATATGTGTAATGAAAAAAGAATTTTCTACAAAAAAATAGGACCAAAAATTTTATATACAGTTAAAATATATTACAAGTAATATGATGTTACACATTTAAAGAGTTTTTTTTTTTGTTGTGAAGATCAATTCCACCAAAAACTAATTGAAAAACTTGGTGTAAGTCCAACTACATGATGCCACCATTTTGGTGGTATGAATAACATATCACCAGGTTCTAAATAACACATGAAACCTTTTCCTTTTTGGAAATTTGGATATTTTTCATAATCAGGGTTATATGGATCTATTCGTGCTGTATTACATAACATTCGAGTTTCATATGGATATAAATTAGTACTGTCTTCTGGGCTGTATAAAATAATTCTTTTACATCCAAAAACCTATTGAAATTAATTTTTTTTTTAAACAAACTGTATGCTGTATTATAAAAACAATAGAATTAGTTACCTGACAGAGCAAGTTGTTTTTTGAATCATAATGTAGGGGGGAGATAGTTCCACCTGGACCAAACCAGGCATTAATATCTGGCAATTCTTCGTTATTTTCTAAGTCTGAGAAACTACAGTAATCTGGCACAGAAAAGTCCTTCTTTAGTTCAGGAATCTAGTGATCATATTTTTATTAAATTAAAATAAATTACTAAATTAATTTTCTTTCGAGATACTTGTACTACAAATAATTTATTTACTTGTTCAAAAAGTTGGTGTTGAGCCAAATACCCAACTTTATCATTTTTAGTAACTATATGATTCTTTAAAAAATCTGAAAATGTTACTAGAGTTTGAGTCCAGTCGTCTTCTGTATATCGAGATCCAATTTCTATAGGTACAGTTCGATTACCAGCTATTCTTTGAAGATAATTTACATCTTGCCATGAATGTAAAGCTTGCCAATGTTCTAGACAGTCTAAATAAATATTTAAATATGTACTGATACAAAATTCAAGTTAACTATCAATATACATAAAATAATAATGAAACCTTTTAATATAGCTGGAACTTTTGGCTTGAAGATATCACAATAAAATTTTTCCATTGATGGCTTATTAAAATAAGCAATTGGTAAAAATCCAGAAAATATGGTTGTACATAAATGTTCTTTATTAATATTTATTTTCTTAACAGATTCTTTATTTGATTCTGCAATAAAAATATAGACAATTTTATAATCTTATTAATTAAAATTATTTTAAAAATGGAATACTTACTTAAAAAATGTTCATTTATATTTGTGGCAATTTCCGTTAACAAATTCGGCTTTTTAGGCAAAGGAGCTCCTAAAAGAATTCCCTTATCAATTTGCTGAATTATTTCCTTAAATTTTTCGACCTTAATATGATCATTTTCAAAATCTGATGAAATTTCTAATAAAATTGACTGCCAAGAAAAAATAATTTACTAATTTTTTATTTTAAAAATAGAAGTATATATAAAATTTACTTAAGTTACCTTTATAATACTGCATAATGTATAGCAGTATCTATAATTTATTGGAACATCTTTCCAATATCCCGAGTTTAGCATTTCCCAAGTTCGATCTAGACATGCCTCTATAGTTAATAAATCAGATTCTATCCATTTTAAATTCATTTTTGGCCTTTTCTTATCTGAGGGCTTCCTAAAACGTACAATGATACTAAATTAGTTTGCCAAAAATAAATTAAAAATATTGCAAAAATTTTCTAAATTATTAAACAATTTGTTTTAGATTATAAAATTTAAAGTGAGGAAACTTCTAGTACAATAAAACAGTAAAATATTTAAAGATAGTATCATTTGTTAAGAACTTTAAGAACTAGTTATTCATGTACTTATTGCATGTATAAAAATTATCTAATCTTGATAATATTTTATGTAAGTGGAATTTTAATTCATTAGGGCCATATTCGTGTAACTCTTCTTGCAGTAAGGTCCATGAAATAGTTTTTGCTAAAATTTCTGTTGGCATTTGGTCTGAAGTTATAAAGATTTCTGTATGAAATGGTTTTATTTGAATTACTGTTATTACAGCCTTGGTATAAAATTACTTAATTACTTTATAATATAAATATGCTTCGAGGGTAAGTAACACTGTTGAGATATGGCCACTGAACAATTGTATGATTTGCAAGGTAGTACAAGATCTTTCCGGAAAGAGAAAAGGTTTTAACTCTGCAAAAACTTTCAACAAAAACAATTTTTGCATTTAAAAGAAACAAACAGTTAAAGAATAAAACCACTAAACATATTGGTACACAAGTTCCAGGACCATTACACAATATTAAATCTGGTTTTTCTCTCCAAATCAATGGAAATGACTGAATTATAGCAACAGATGTTGTTAGAACAGATGACAAATAAGATTGTCCAACTTCACGACTTCTGGAAATTGTAATAACTTTATAATCTTTTGTATCTGTTTCTATTTCTTTAATTTTCTTTGAACTAATATCATCTGTTTGGGCTTGAATATATACTCTTGGAGTATATTTTTCATAGTTTAACTCTTGTACAATGCGTAAAATTTCTGTTGTATGTCCACCAGATCCAAGCACAATTAAAGTTTTAGCTGGTTTACTCCGCTCAGTTTTTATTGGCCTCTTACCATTTTCAAAAATTACTAGGTATGCTGCTCTTATTATAAAAACAATTGCAACTGGAAAAATAAGTACACATATCAATGGCAAAACCATGATGTTAAAACTTCAATTTTACCTGAAACAACAAATTAATTTTATTAATAGATTATGTTAAACATTATACTAGGTGATTTCGTTGGTTTACTCTAATACTCTAAATAATGAACTATTTGTATAAAGAAATTAACAGGTACTTATTTACATTAAATATGAAATTTAAATACTTAAACTTACGAAAATTTAATATAATGTAAAATTGCAGTAGCTAATAAATAACTTATTTTTGTTAAATTTAAAATCAGTCAATAAGTTAATTTTGTTTTAATTCAGTTTGGATGATAACAAAAAATTAAAAATATAAAAGGTAGTACAACAAATTTTTTATGGCATTATTTATATAAGCATAAGTATATACCATATTTTCAGATAAATATGTTTAGAAACGTACTACACAAATACATAGTAAATAATTTGCATATGATAAAAATGCATTAAAATAATGCGATATGAACTAGGAAATACCTAAACTATTTAATGTAAATATACGTAGACACAATACTTGTCTGTTTTGCAAAGTTTATATTACCTATTATTCATTTCTTGTAAGTTGTAAGTAAAGTTATGTTTGATTACAATTTTTTAACCTTTTTCCTATAATGCTATATAGTTTATTGGAATCATTTCCGAACGTATGACAATAATGACATATATGTATATGATGTGAAGTGTACTCCAAAATAACACGTGTTTGAATACACACATGCGCTCTAAAAAATGGAGTTTCGCGCTTTTCAATTAAAATTGCGTATTCGTAAATTTCGTAACAAAGAAAAAGAAACCATTAGTAAATTATGTTGATTTGAAAGTTCTGAATAATTTTGCCAAATATACTAGAAAATACATTGATGCAATATATGAAATATTTATACTAAATAAGTAGTGCTATACTGTACAATTATATTAATAAACATGAGCTAAGGTTAAATATACATTATAAAAATTAATAATTCAATGTATACTGTCGAGAAATCATAAAATCATTTTTTGAACTATACGTAAAGTTGCAAAATGATCTATACTCTCATGCATATACTTGTATTATACGTCCCTCGAATCGTCACGGACCTAGCATTCTAGAAGCTTCGAAATTTCATGACATCGCAGGGATGTGAGTGCGCGTCTGCGCGAAACAAAAGTTGCGAGAGAGTCAGAGAACACTCTAGCATAGCCCGTGATTCAGAAGGAAGTACAAGCCAAACAGACGACTTCAGGGTGATCGCGACGCACGTTTACGTTTAGTGAATCTCTTCTCTTACTACTTACAACCTCTTAGGCTTCTCGAGCTTTCCAAAAATTGTACGACTATCCGCCGTCGGCATTAATACGTACAAACTTTGACAACGAAGGGTTTTTTGTGGATTGTTCGCGAAGGTTTAACGGAACCAGCGAACGTTTTTTTATACAGGAAGATTGTTTTTTTCGTTTTTATAGATACTTTGAACCTCGTGGCAAGTTATGGATCAGGTGAGTAAAAAATGATTTCGACGATTCATCAAGCGAAATGAGTGATTGTATCGAGGCACATTGTATGCTTTGGTATGTCGCATTGAAATGTTGAAATTTTGAAATTATACTTGACTTATTTTGGTCTTATATTTCTGATCAGTCATTTTATCCTATCATATATTAGAACTGTAAATCATTTTAACATTTTCGATGCAGTCCTTTTTTCTTCTTAGTGTGTTACAAATTTTTTAATTTATTGAAACAAGTATTTGATGGAAGCCTTTAAGAACTGCTAAGTCATAAGATACTTAAAGCTTTATATTTTTTTTTACCGTAAAATGACTTTAAATTATTTGCATCTTCTTGGTCCTGCTTCATAAATAATTGCATTCATGCATTTCAATAATTAAAAATGGGGGCTTATTTGGACAACGTGATTAAATTTTAAAGTTTTAGTTTTGATACACTAATGCAAAACGTTTTATTTGAAATTCCATCAAATAAAAATTAAGTTTTATCATTTAGAAAATATTTTGAATTCACATTCTGTGATTACAATTTACCAAATCATGACTTAACCAAATTATGAATTTTTCAAATCCTGAATTATTAAATTATTACAAAAAAATAATTACAAACAAGAATAAATTACTTGTATGATTTGATTTATTGGATTTATTCTTTGAACTATCCAAAATTAGAAAGAAAAATAAAAAATTAATATTTTATATTATTCATTATTAGAAAGAAAATGTAAAAATTAATTTATTAAAAATTTAATTGTTTCTATAGATTATAGAACATCATATAATTATGATAAGAGATTTTGATAAATTTATGTCATTTTATTCAAGGTATCCATTCTAAAGGACAAAGGAAACAAGGCCTTACAAGAAAACAAATTCCAAGATGCAATTAAATTTTATTCACAGGCTATAGAATTAGACCCAAATAATCATGTATTATACAGTAATCGTTCAGCTGCTTATGCAAAAGCAGGCAAATATCAGGATGCTCTTGTAGATGCTGAGAAAACGGTGTCAATAAAGTCAGATTGGGCAAAAGGATATTCAAGGAAAGGCAGTGCTCTAGCATATTTAGGACGATTAGATGAATCTATTGAAGCTTATCAAAAGGGTCTAGTATTAGATCCTACTAATCAGCAGCTGAAAACAAGTTTGGAAGAAGTAAGATCTCAACAAATGAGTGCCAATTTTCTAAATCCATTCAGTGAACCAGATGTCTTTGTGAAGCTGAGGAATGATCCCAGAACTAAAGACTATCTAGATGATCCTGAATATATGAAACTTTTAAATGATTTGCGTAGCAATCCTAAATTTTTAGGTAATAATCAGAATTTTATTTGATTTATATACAATTTTTTTCTTATTTTAGTAAATTAATTACAAAAAGTCATTCGAAAAAGTTTATTTAAATCTTACTTGAAATTTCAGTATAAAGCAATTATGAAATATTTTATTTTTTAATTTTAGGTTCTAAACTTCAAGACCCAAGAGTTCTGACAACTCTCAGTGTACTTCTGGGATTGAATGATTCTATGGATGAAAGTATGGATGTTGACCCACCCAAATATGAGGAAAAAACACAGAAAAAAGCTGAAGAACCAAAACCAAAACCCAAGGAAGAAGAGAATCTTTCAGCAGAAAAGAAACAAGCTTTGGAAGAAAAAAATTTGGGCAACATAGCATATAAGAAGAAGAACTTTGAAGAGGCACTAAAACATTACAACAAAGCAGTTGAAGTAGATCCAACAGAAATCACCTACTATCTAAACATAGCCGCAGTTTATTTTGAACAGAAAGAGTTCGAAAAATGTATCGCGCAATGCGAAAAGGCTATTGATATCGGTCGAGAAAACAGAGCTGACTTCAAATTAATAGCAAAGGCATTCACGAGAATAGGTCATTCCCATAAAAAAATGAATAATTGGAAACAAGCTAAAGTATATTTTGAAAAGTCTATGTCTGAGCATAGAACGCCGGAAATTAAAACTTTGTTGTCCGAAATAGAAAAAAAAATCAAAGAAGAAGAAAGAAAAGCGTACATCGATCCTGAGAAAGCAGAACAAGAAAAAGAATTAGGAAACGAAAAATTCAAGGAAGGTGATTATGCATCAGCCGTCAAACATTATTCAGAGGCCATTTTAAGAAATCCAGATGACCCCAAATATTACAGTAACAGAGCGGCGTGTTATACGAAACTAGCGGCATTCGATTTAGGTTTAAAGGACTGTGAAAAATGCGTAGAAATAGATCCCAAATTTATTAAGGGCTGGATTAGAAAAGGAAAGATTCTTCAGGGCATGCAGCAACAAGGAAAAGCGATATCTGCTTATCAGAAAGCTTTAGATTTAGATCCTACTAATGCAGAAGCTTTAGAGGGATACCGATCGTGTTCCGTCGCTGTTAGTTCGAATCCTGAAGAGGTGAGAAAGCGTGCAATGGCAGACCCAGAGGTGCAGAGCATTTTAAGAGACCCTGCCATGCGGCTCATCTTAGAACAAATGCAAAACGACCCTAAAGCCTTACAAGAGTAAGTATATCTTCATTTTATTTTAGCTACTAGTTTTTTAGTAATATAAATATCTACTGTTAAAAAATTTCGATTAAAAACGATTATTTAAGAACAGTTTTTACAAAAACATTATGAATGATTAATTTAATTTTATTTATTTTTTTAATGAACAATATACGCAATTATATAAAAGCGATTTAAAATCAGAATGACTTCCAATTGCAAGAATGTTATATCTATTATATTTTTAAATAATAACAGGCTAATATATTAATATTTTGATATTTTGATTACAGCCATCTAAAAAACCCAGATATAGCAGCAAAGCTTCAAAAGCTTTTGGAATCAGGACTAATAGCCATACACTGATCAAGTTAACATTAATGAAAATCATTTTTATATACGTATAGATAGCTCCAGCGAAAAAGCTTTTACCATTAAGTTCCTTCCGCGCAAAGGTCAACTCGAAGTATCTTCTATTTCATTGTTGCTGCCATCGTTGTGTATCGACTTTTTACATAAGGTATTTTTACAAGTCTTTGTCTTTAATTGCCTACAAGTGTATCTTGTTCTACTACATCACCATTCTATACACTAAGGAAAATACAACAAAAGTACTACAAAGTGAAAATACTAAAAGTGTGTTCAGTTTAATTCTATATTTATAAAAAATTATAAATTGTAAAATCAGGCAGTAAATAATTTAACTAATCATAAAACACCAATATTTTTCGTTTTCAAAGAATCAGAATAATTGTTTCTTTAAAGTTAACAATGTTATTTTAATATCTTAAAAACTTTTATTGATAAAAGCAAATCTCGTTATTCATGCGTCAAAGCGCGACCTTTCCCTGTCCACTGCTCCTTTAAATTTACTTTTAAGCCTAAATCTCTTAAAGCTGCTTTGATGTCGTTCTCCAAATTCTCTCCATGAACTTTAAGCGCATTATTTAGAAGTTCTTCGATGTTGTAAGCAATGAACTCTCTCGACTCATGCTGATTACGGACTGACATATTTCGGACAGCCCAACAGGTTTGCTGTATAACATTGGAACTGTTTGGATAAGCTTTAATTGCATCAATAATAATCGGTACTGCTCCGCAGTCATATAAAACACCAGCATTTGAAGGACTTTTCAACGTCAATGCTGATATACAAGCAAGACCTGCTGTAACTACAGCTTCTGAACTCTGTAAATAAATTAGAACTGTATGAAAAAATAAGAAAAAGTAATAAATAGGAATTTGTTCTAAATAATCTCATCTTTTAACTAATAATTTCATTTGTAGCATCATAATAGTAATTTTCATTTACTAAATTTTTTTTTATAAAAAAATAAATACATACCCTTAATCTGCTTATAGCGTAAATTATCAATGGAGCAATTCCAGAAGTAATAATATGAGCTTTTACATCGTCATTACCAGCTAAGTTTTTAAGTAACTTTAGTGCTTGCCAATTAATCTTTTCTACTTCAGGATAGTTTGTAAAAACATCTAATATAAATTGTAGGCCACCAGCATCATCGAATTCTTGACAAAATTCGTTTCTCACAATCAAGGATGCTGAAGTTAACATTATTTCCCCCACTATTACTTTATCAGTCTTATAGGCTGCAAAATTAATATAGAAAAGTTTCAATATTAATAATAATTTGTTAATCTTTTTAAGTATTAACAAATATTTTTAAATGAAAAAAATTTAAGTATTATTACATTTTTAATTACTATAAATATAAAATTGAATTGGTGTTTTATTTCGTAAATATCTAGATTATGCAATATATAACTTAAGTATAAAAATTATAAAATGTAGCTTACTTGATAATAATTCTGTAAGTGTGTGCAATGTTTGTCGGGCAATGGCTGCAGCATGTTCATGTGCTTTTCCATATTCGTGTCTTACATCATCGTCTAGTGTTAAAGCTCTTAATACAACACAGACTTCTTTAACAACTGAAACACTTGCATCTTTTTCGCTTAATATTGACTTTAAGTTATCCAAAATTCCTGCATTAAAGATTTTTTGTCTATTCATTTCATGTTTGATACAACATTCTCGTATCCATTTTAAAATTAGTTGTAATGTTTGTGAATCATTATGGTTATTATCTAACAGGCTACAAAAAAAAGCATTAAAAATTATGAATCAAACCATGTTTTGTAAAAACAAAAGAAATAATTAGAACCTCTTTAGAAGATTGACTCCACTCTCATCCAACAGATCTGGATTTCCAGTCATCAAGACAGTGATTGTTTTTAAGGCTGTTCGTAATAAAAGTGGTTCATTTTTACAGCTGATTATTACCTCAAGCAGGGTAGAATAAGCTCCATTTTTTCCTGCAAAAACTCTCCTAGCAATATCTTTTTCAAGTTCAGATTTTAGTTTATTGAGCAACGGAGTTGCATGCTCATGCTCTGCTGTTTTTGCACATTGTGAAAGTTTTTTAATACAACTAACAATATCATCTATATTGTCGTTCAGAGATAAATCTTTGATGATATTTGACAAATCCACACCCTAAAATGATAATTTACATACTTAAATTTCAGTTAAATGTAAAAAAAATAATTCTCTATTAATACACCACACAATCATACAGGATTCAAGATTTTTTTTAAAGTTTTATACTATTTTTGATAAATAATCAACAGATTAAATTGATGACCAGCAAAACCAAATAAATTTTTTTTGCACTATCTTTTCTAAAGAATCGGCATATATGAGACTAATTAAGAGCAGTTTAATAATGACAGATGAATAAAAATTCCACCCTCACTTGTGCTTTAAACTGTTCAATAGCATCCTTAATTGCTTCCTCTGGTGACATTGAAAATTCTTCGATATTTTCTTTGACCACTTCATCGTACGTCTCTTGGGTTATCACACGAACCATGGCGAGTCTTGTGCCAAACTGGGTCTACCTGGAGCTCCAAAAATAAACACCTGGTCAGAAGCAAAAAACAAAAGGGAGAAGATCCCCGCACTAAGAGAAGAGAAAAGGTATGCCACAACGCGTGGTGCGTGTTTTTAAATAAACTTAGGGCTTCATTGAATGGATGAGCACACGCGTGAGGACGTATCTGTCACACGCCGCATGGGACGGTAAGTATAGTCTGCGCCTCTCCTGCGCTCGCGTATTTTCCTTATAGAGAAGTCAATGCCAGACTGCTTTCGATTTTCAGTGCCATTTGATCAAGCATCAAGATCGTATCACTATATCGTTACTTACTACCTATATAAGGTTATGCGGACTGCAAATCAGCAATGTATGTACGTGTACTATACTATAGGTATAATGCGTAAGTTTTGTTTAGCGGTGGAGGACTTTCTATCTCTCGCGCTTAAGTAAAGGTATTACTTATAGGTATAGCTACTAAATATGAATCCCATTTTTGAAAAGTCGCAAACTGCACGTTAAAAAAGTGTATCATGATTGCTCCTCTATCTACCTTTGTTTTTAGAAGAATGAGTCAATAGAACGTATTTAACGATGATTGACTAGGTTTTAAAAAAAAGTTAGTTTTGTATATATAAATTATAAATTACCTACATATTAATATTAGAAAATAATCAGATTAGGTATAATCGAATTATAATCGCAATAAAATTGTATGTTTCATAGGGAAGTTTTTTAATAACCTGAATAAACAGATTTTATTGATCAATTTTCCGAAAACAAATTATTGAATATTCTCAATGCATATTTTAATAGATCTAGGTATTATTTATTGGAATTTTAAATTACTTTTATAACAAGACCACAAAAACAGCACGTGCAATAATCATCTTGTTTATGTTGCATAAACTTTTCTTTTAAATTAAGAAAATGTAGAAATCAAGCATTTTATAATTTAAATATACAACACAAGTACAAATTCTACAGGAGAGGAAAGATAAAGGATGGTTAATATTTGAAAAGAAAGAAGACAGGAATGAGATGTGGGAAAAAGAAGAGGAGATAAGGAGGAAAGGATACTACATAATCGATGAATATTTAAATGATATGGAAAGAGCAGACAGGTTTAAATTACTCGAGAAAGCAAGGAGTATGGAAAGGAAGGCGAAGGAGATGGGGATAGAGATTAAAATAAAAAAAGCAAATAAATGGATTAAAGTGGAAGGAAGGAAATATGTTTGGAACAGGGAGAAAATTCAGTTGGAGAGGAAGGAAGAAAAAACCGAGTAAGGATAGAAGGGAATAAGGAGGGAAGAAAGAAGAAAAGATGAAAAGTGAAAGAGAATAATAGTATAATAAATGAACTATCAATTTACAGGTAAACAGAAGTAAGAAATGTAGAAATGTATAAACTTAAAATGTAAAATAAAGATTATTATTACAACACAAGCACAAGTTAATTTAAACTATTTAGAAATTATATCCTACATATTACTTATTTTTTTAAATTGATTTATACTTATATACAGAATTTCATAACTAGTTATAGTAACTAGTCATTCTAAACAAGAAAAATTTAATATTAATAAATTGTGAAGTGCATGCATTATGTATTTATTTTAAGTAGAGTAATCTAGATGAAATCATTTAAGAAATAGGTAGGTAACTGATAAATTATTTTTCTAAAGTAATTTTAAAATTCCATATTCTGCTACAAAGTGGAAGTGTATCAACAGTAAAAGTTAAGATATCAAAATAGACCAAAGAGCGTAATTTCTTTAATAAATTCTAAATCTACAATTATAATTAGTTTATTATACCCAAACAAATTTTGTATCAAATTAACATTTTTTATATGGTTGACAATAAGAATTAAGAATTGCTTTTGGAAACTGGTTCTTTGATTAGGATAAATTAATATATTAACGATTGATATTTTATAAAAAATTATTATTTCAATAAATATTAAAATATGTTATAAATCTAAAACGAGAATATGGAAATAATTGTACTTCAGCAGTTTTTTGTAAACAGATGTTGGTGTTTTATTATTTTGTAACTGTAATATACATTCACAAAATAAAAAATTTAATATAGCCTTTGAGGCGCTCCCATCGATGACTTGATGTGTAGAGAACGAACATTTTGCCAATGCTTCTTGAGCAAAGATACAAGGAAGTTTATTGACAGATGGACATTTTGAACTAATTCATCTGGAGTCATTTCCACGTGTCCTACAGCTACAGATAGACACAGGACCTGTAAACGGAAGAAATTTTTTTATTTCATGTCTACAATATATAATTTCTGCAGACAATTGAACATTAAAATATAAAAATTACCTTCTTCATTTGGAATTTGATAGTAGCTTTAACTTCATCAATTTTTCCCACCATTGATTCCTGGTGAGAAAGAAGACCAGGGAATTTACCAGCTTTATTTAAACCAGGACCCAACAGACGAGGAATTTGTTTAATCAATGATTCACTAGCCAGAAAAGCATCGTATTTCTTAGCTGCAAAAAAATGGAAGATTTTTAATAAAATTTTGTAATGCACTAACATTTAAATAGTACAGCATACTACAAGTGAGCAAAGGAGGTGATTCCCGCAAGAGTCGGGTTTGCCGCCCAACTGAAGCGAGGGTGGCAGAGACGAACACGGGAATCATCTTTGCACACGTGAAGCGTATTTTATATTTCCTAACAGCGTGAGAGAAATTCTATTTTGCGCACGTAAATCAGAGCATAAAGTAGAACTTCTTTTATTATATTTGTCTCAACACGGATTGAGGTACAATATGATTGGCACATTGTCCACACCTAGTGAAGAATTTAATCTCCTTCCAATGACGACCTTCGCTACAAGACAATTCTGTAACGCAGGTGCTTTTAGGAAGGATAAATGTAATTGTTTTTCATTCATTATAACCTAAAAATATTAATTTGCACTAACCTAGTTTCTTAACAAGTTTCTTGTTCTTGTTCAACTTTTTCAAAGCTTCAGCGTCCATGTAAGGAATATTGTTTGCTTTGGCTTCATCACAATGCTGCTGATCACCAAGAACGCAGACTTGCATCTTAGGTCTAGGGATGTTCTTTAGTCTGAAAAAAAATTACATTATTTATTATTTTATATATAATGTGCGAATTCTTCATTAAATATTTATTCAATTGCTCAGTAATAAATGATTTCAACATTTGTATTCTGTTAATACATGCAATATTTAACATCATTGGCCTTACTGATAAAATACCAATGTTATATAAAAAATTTTAATTGTACAAGCAACTGATATATTTAATAAAAGCCTGCCAATAAATATTGTTATCTGGCCTAATATTACTTTCACTAAATTGCTTATTTACATATACTTTTTAATGCTATAAAAATGATTACATTTTATTTTACTTTTCATAAAACAAGTTTAATTATATCACAATACAAATAAAATTACCAAAATTTAAATGTTAGTATAAAATTATCCAGCAAATCTGATAATTTGTTAACCATTCATTAATTCATTAATTCAAAAGTAAAATAAGAATTCAGTTAGCATAAATAGGTAATGATGAAACCAAAAACATTCTTTATTGACCACTCTTATGGAAAAAATGCCTAGAGTAACTTACCACCAGGACCACCATGTGTGTGATCCTGTTATTAAAAAATTGTCGGTACAATACCTCCCCAATTTATTTAAGACCCTGGGTACAGGTCCGCTAAGCAAAAGCTTAGCTCCCTGACATGCAGAGTAGCCCTGTTTGATATTTTCTCATACTTTCAAATATTTAAATTTTCTACAGAATCGGGTAAAAAAAAGAAACCAAAAAGAGCACTCCGAAGCAGGTAAAAACATACTTGACGGTGCCTGAGAAACGCTTGTCCTTTTGGGGATCATAATTCTTCAGACCAATTTGAAGTTCTACAGTCTCTAGAAACTTCCTCTTCTTTTCTTGTGCGCCAGTTATGGCACCATTGACACACTCGTAAAGCGTATCACGCGATACCTTCGAACTGAAAATAAAAAAATTTTAAAAATAGTTGATATAAAAAATTATTAATAAAATCGAATTGAATTGATTTAAAACTGGTTTCAAGATCAAAAGTAAATTATCAGAGTTACGCGTGAATAAAATTCTTAACCTCTTCAGAACCACATGGTTGCCACGTATAACTGAAATACCAAGTTTTCATAATAAACCGTTAATTAAATTCAGGACAAATATTTTAGAGTAATAAATAAAAAAAAAAATATTAAATCTTAAATGAATGGAAAACGAATAAAGCGATCACTAGAATGTTATTTGCCAAAAGAAAATGGAAAGTAAACGAATATGGAAACACGGATGATGAAATAATAAAATAATTTTTATCCAGTATAAAAACTATTGTCAAAATAAGAATTATTTTGATTAGATAAAGTAATATTTATTATAACTATGATGCAATTTAATTTATGATTGAAAAGATATGCATGGATGAAATTATGTACTCACGTCATGGTTTAGTATTGTGTCCGCTCCGCTTGACGACTTATACCGGAAAGAGTAGCAGTTGCCCGCGAGTTCGCATAAATATACCTAATGACGCCGTCTACAGCGACAACGGTAAGCAAGGGAAATAGCAACGGCGCGGTGCGGCGTCTGTTAGTGCAAGATTAAAAAATACTCTGATATTCATTATCAAATAAAATTTATTTATTTTAAAAGAATAACATAATAATATATGTTCCTTATGCAGAATAAAACAGCTTTAATAAATTCAGTATAAATAATTATGTTTGAATAATGCAATATTACATTTCGTTTGAGATTTATCAACGGTTGATCAAAAATAGATAATTATACAGCGCCTGTAGATATCGATTGTTGGTTGCCAAAGCTTTCAATTGCGCAGGCGCAACCAGCGTTTTTTCATATAAAAACCGGTGAAGAGTTCAGCTATATGTATAGAATATATATAGATATAATGTCCATAATAAAAACGAATATATAGATATGTATAATAGAAAATACTACACTTGTTCAGATGCGAGAAAAGCATGAGAACAGTACAACAATCGCGCGCGTCGCTCGCGTAAATAATTGCGGTTCCAGTATTGTGTAGAATATTTATTTAAGTACGCTAAATTCTGCTAAGCAATCAATAAAAGAAACTCTAAACTTTTGCCGAAATAGTAAGTACAACGGTAAATCAAAATGTCGATAGGTGTTCCAATAAAAGTATTGCATGAAGCTGAGGGTCATATCATAACCTGTGAAACGAATACCAGCGAGGTCTATCGCGGTAAGCTCATAGAGGCAGAAGATAATATGAACTGTCAAATGCAAAATATTACAGTCACCTACAGAGACGGACGAGTTGCACAATTAGAGAATGTGTACATTCGTGGTTCAAAAATTAGGTTCCTTATACTACCAGATATGTTAAAAAATGCTCCGATGTTTAAAAGGCCGGGTGGGAAGGGCTCGGGAACTGCCGGTAGAGGGAAATCTGCTATTTTACGAGCACAAGGTGTGTTCAGAATTAAGATTTCATTAGTAAATTAACCAATTTGTTACTTAAAAAAACTGTTTTAAATCTAATTGAATTCTCATTGTAGCAAGAGGCAGAGGAAGAGGTCAAAATCAGCGTGGCAGAGGTACTGGTAGTGCTCCATGGCTTAATCAACAGAATCAGACAAATGCACCTCAATCTGGTCGAGGAAAAGGCTAATTCAACTAAAAATGATACCTATCTGATAATAACCAAACAAGTGAAACAAAGTCTAATCATACCGATTATTCTTATACCTAATTCTAATAATAAAAGAAATCTGTCTTATCACATTATCTTTTTATATTTTAGTTTAATAGTATTTGGATAAATAAAAATAATTAAGTTTATTATATCATATTCTTGTTTTTTCTTATTTTATTCTATTAATAGTTTTTTAAATTAATTCTTTCATATACCTTATGAATTTATAATACCTACTATATAAGAGAAAATCAACTGTACTTTATCATTCTTTAGCATAGTTGAACAAATTTGAATACAAATAAACTTAAAAATTAAAATTAAAATATTTCAAAATGATAACTGGTAAGTATGCTAAGAATACATAAACAAACAATTGTAAAAAATGTTAAAAGGTATTTTATCAACATAAATTTAAACAATTATAATAGGTACATGTTTTTAAATCCTATGAAAACAGTATTGAGCCTAGTATAGGTATCATTCCTATGGTTTTCTAATATAGAAAAAGAATAAAGAGTACAAATATTTTGTTAGCTTATAATTACAAAAATTAATTTTAAGGCTTAGTTTTAAAGTATTTAATACTAAGATCATTCTTAAACATACAACATTTTAGACACCTTAAATTCTGGTGGGCAATAATTAATTGCTAATCAAAAATTTATTTAAAATTAAAATAAATTAGGCAGTATAAATATATACAAGCTATTTTACAACGTTTAATTTGTATATCACGCAATAATAATATACGAAACAAGTGTCATAATATGCAAATATGATGTTAAATTATAGAATCAGAACGGAGACTAGAGTATTTGCTCCAAAATGGACACGAATTCATGCGATTTCCTGAAAATCAATACTTTAAGATCCGTGAAGATTGACCTTTGCCGTGAAAAGTTGCACTATCTATAAGTACAAAACATGTGTAGCTGTTGTATTCAAAGCATAATTTCATACAGGTATACCAATGAAAGCGTGGAAAGCGTTGCGAGCAACGTGGAAAAAAAAGGCGCAAATTTTCAGTCTGCAGTTTGCGCAAGTCGCCCTCAGAAACACTCCCCCACCTCACTTGCAACTCCCCACAAGCATATATATAACTAGATTAAAAATGCAGAGCGCATGCGCCGAACAACAAATCGCTACCCAATCTACCCATCCAAACTATATCGCGAGCTCTGTCTGTCTCTGTCGGGGAAACGGTGTCGAGGCTGCCCGCGACTTCTCGACGACGATATTCGTCTTTGCATTACGGGCGTTCGCGCTTAGACACTAGGTAATGACAAGACGTGCACCGACGTAGCATAGAACAGAAGAAAAACAAGAATTGTTCGCGCTTTTAGGTACAGTACAAGCACAGCCACACACACGCACAGATATATATATATATTAATACACACATATATATATATATATATTTATGTGTGTGCATATATAATATAATATTAAAGATTAAGCCGATCAAAGCGAATGCGAATCACATCCACACATACGTACGCGTCTATAGGCTAACGTATATATTGCATGGTTCGATCCTGCCTCGGCGTCATCCGCGAGTTTCCGCGAGTCTGCAGCGCCCGTGTATTTCTCTCTAGTAAGGGTGTCGAGTGACACTGTGCCGGCGGCGCCAATCTGACAACAAAGGTTTTCACTTGAGACTCGTTTGAGCTAAAATACACGGCTTTGTACGCAAAGGGTTGGGGCATAAAGGTGTGCGGTGCGATTGCCGCCAAGTGAGAAAGAAGGAAAAGAAACAAAACGTGCTTGGTGTGTTAATATTATATATATATGTATACACACACACACATATATATAGTATATATATATATATATATTGCTACTTGGTTTGTAGTAGGATCTAGTCGAGAAGAAGCTTGAGCGCGCGCGCGCGCGAATGAGCGAGAGAGGAATATAACTTTGGTCGTCACGCGAAAATACTCCTTCGGTTCTCGCGCCTTGCTTATCCAAGAAGCGCCAAAAGTTTTATTAAAGTTGTATAGATATTCAACGGATAGGTATATAGATATCTTGGGATTAAATTGCATGTAATATTACGCTGATCCGGAATGGTTGTTGATTCTCCATAGCTCTACATGTCGCATTCTTTTTTTCTTTTGTTTTATGTGCAAGTAGGTATGAACTAGTTCGTGTACTGACAAAAAATCTAAATACCTACGTAGGTACTTATTTGAGATTCGGTTGGAATAATCTATTGTTTATTATAAATAACAGAACTCGGTTATAAGAAAACTGCTAGTGATTAAATAAGTCCAATTTTCGTGTATTTAGTAACTGTAACAAGTCGTAAACAATTTTTTTCAATTTGTACTACATTTACTTTTATCTTTAATAACCTCAAAATGACCTAACTGAAGTGACAAAAGATCAGATGAAAAAAAAATTATTTTAAAACAATACTTATTTAATTGTTTAATTTTTTTTTTAACATTGTATGTATATTCTCTCAAAATGATAAAGTTGAAAGGTTATTATTAAAGCTTACATTATATAAAATAATTCATTGAGTTTTGTATTTCAGGTTTGCTGTGATAGGAAAAGTTTTTAGAAGCTGTTGTTACAATCAAAATTTGCTTACCATTTTGTCTTTGAAATAACGGTGCACAAAGTGTGTATACTTTTTTTACATTTTTTACAACTAATGACTCCTTTGTATCTTATTTTAGAATTTTTATATTCCAGACATGTTAATTGTATTGTAAAAATGCAAATACTATTTGTCAAATCGGCAACATTTTGTATAAGAAGTTATTTTATTGATCATCAGGTTTTAAAGATCATAAGCTGAACAAGGTAAATTTTAAACATGAAAATTTTAGGAGAAATAAATATTGTTAAATTAATTTTATGGCAATTTTATATTTGATTTTAGAAGCATTAAAAAGTATTTTACTGGAGTAAATTTTTCCATTCAATCATCATGGCTGCAAAAAATAGGTAAATATAAATTCTTTTTGTTCAATTATAATAGGACTTGAATTCCCAAATATTATTGCTGTGTATGTATATTAACAAATTATTATTATTTAAAGTTATAAGGCATAAAAAAAAATTGCTTTTATCCAAAATTCTAGGACCCCTTCCATTTAATATCATTAAAAAATAAATATTTGTTAATCTTATTTTGCATGTTTTTAGTTTAACATGAATATTTCATTTAATATTCAGTGATTATTCAAATATTTTTTTTTTATTTTTTAACCCTAATGCATTTTCATGCATATTATCTTCCGCTTTTTGAGTATTGTGTAGTTTGAAAATAATCTTTATTTTTTAATTCTTTAAAATACTGATAAACTCAATTCATGTACAATCAAAAGTACCTAGATTCCAAATGTTATTAATTTATCAAGAAATTAACAAATCAAAGTGTTGTATTTTATGTAATTGCAAAAATCTTATCAAGATAAAATCTAGAAAATCATTTGAACCCGAACTTTTTTCTTCATCAAGATCGGTGGATCTATATGACATGTATCAAGATATTGGAAAGTTATGGAAATAGGAAAGTGTTGTGATTTTGAAGAGCGTGTAGAAAATATGCATGATAACAATTAAATCAGAGTGATATTTTAATTAGAAAATAAAGTATCATGGACATTGATACTTTGTTTCAGAAGGACTAAGGGAAAAAACTGGAGAGAAAGTAGTAATGATGATACAAGTGATGATGATGATCAAAGTTATACAACCAAAAAACTTCAAAATGTATCTTTTGTGAAACGTGAAAAAGAAAGAGAGATGAAGAAAACAAAAAAAGTGTTAGACAGGTTATGCGATAGTGAAGATGACAGTGACACAGAACAAACACGATCTCGGCCAATATCATCTTTACCAATTACAATTACTAAAAAATATTCCAAACCAAGTGTTTCTTCAGATTCTGATAGTTCAGATTCAAATGCAAATCACCCTGCTGATAGGCACTCAAAAATATCAAAAACAAATGTTATTTCTAAAAAGCCAAAAAACAAAAATATAAACCGTTCATCAGAATCTGATGTAGAATATAAAGGTAGCACCAGTGGTAGGAAACGCAAGCTTAATTCTGAAGAAAAAAAAAGTGTAAGTAGAAAAATTAAAGCAAATCAACATAACTCTGATTCAAGTTTTAGTAGAGAATTTCAAAAACCTAAAGCCAAAAGAAGAAAAAAATCATGGACAAGGCTTAGTAAGGAGCATATCAAAGACGATTATTCCATTCTATCCACTCCAAGTAAATCCGATGATGAAAATATACGAGTAGAAATGAAACAAGAAATTTCATTAAAACATCACATATTTGAAGAAATCGAAAAAATTAAAAATGTTATGACAAATTTAACAAGTGACTTGGATATTCAAAGCAATTATCTTCTCAAAAAGAAAGTAAGTGTTGTAAGTGATTCTAAGTTTATTGCACATAAAATACTAAGGATATATGACGGTACCTATGAAAAAATTAAGGAAAATAAAAACAATTTTGCTAAAATGTATGAATCATGGCTTGATGCTTGTAGTAGTCATAAATCATCTGTACCTTCGAAAAATTTGTATTCTTCATTCTCTGATGAAATTGAAGAAAAACAAAATCTTACCCGCAAAGAAAAAGTTCAGGGTAGACTAATGAGTTTAACTTCAAAATCATTAAAAAAACATGGTAATTCAGATAGTTCTGATGATAAATCTGACTCATCTGAAGCAAATAAGGATATACAAAAAACACATTCTGGTTTGAAGAAAAAAATTAGTGACAATAGTAGTCATAAAAACTTATGCATATCAAATGAAGATGATTCAAATAATTTGAATAAAATCAAAGATAGTAAAAATGAAAAAACAAAGAATGCTACCTCTAAAGACAATAAATCAGATAATTCTGATGGTAAATCTGACTCATCTGAAGCAAATAAGGATATACAAAAAACACACTCTGGTTTGAAGAAAAAAATTAGTGACAATAGTAGACATAAAAACTTATCCACATCGAATAAAGATGACGATTCAAATAATTTGGATAAAATCAAAGATAGTAAAGATGAAAAAACAAAGAATGCTACCTCTAAAGACAATAGTTCAGATAATTCTGAATTATTGTCTGAAAATGAAAATTCAGGTTCTGAAAAAAAAGGTGATTGCGGTGATAGACATAAAAACTTAACTACAAAATCTTCAAATGAAAATGATAATTTGGACAACTTATTTAAAGAGAATGGTGAACCAAAGAAAATAAAACATGATGTTAAGCGAAAGGCTTTGACGAAAAGACTTGGTATTGGCCAATGTGATAAACACAAAAGTTTATCTGAAAAATCTTCAAATGAAGATATAAATTCAGATAACTTAGATGAAGGTGAAGAAAATGATAATGAACAAAAGAAAATGGAACATGATAAAATGAAGACCATGACTCATAATCTTTCCATAGCTAGTAGTTCAAAAGATTCTGATTTACGAGATACTGTAGGCAGTAACAAATCTGTTGCAAGAGAAGATGACATATTAAGTCCAGAAAAAAATGATGAATCAATGTTTAGTGTATCCCAAATGGTAACCAATGTTCATGATGATGAACCACAGAAAAGTCCATGTCAAGAAAAAAGTCATTCTGAACAGTTGAATAAGAATGATTCAATGGATCAAGTTTCGGATTGTGATAGCGATGAAATATTTTCTGGGGATGAAATTCGATCTAAAAGAAGCAACAAAAAATCAAGAACTATCGAAGAAAATGAATCTACGACTGACAAAAGTGAAGAATTGAAGAAGGATCTAAAAGAATCGAAAAATGACGAAAGAATGACATGTTCTTCCAACTCTGAAGATTTATTCGAAACCACTGCTTCTGAAATAGGTAATACACCCGTGAAATCTCCAATTTTGGGCTCTAAAGGTCGATCGCTTAAGAAAACTTCGTTAATAACGACTAAGCCAGAAATCGATTCAGATCTCCAGAAGTCCTTAACGACTAAAGAAAATATAGAACCTAAGGCAACCGAAGCCGACTCCGCGGCCGAAGATTCAGAACGTGAGGCTTTGAAGAGTTTGCTTCGTGATAGCGATTCCAATGACAGTACATCCCCTCAGAACAAAGAAAATGAATCTGATGCGGATTCAGAGGAAACGGTGGATAGATCTTGTTCTAGCAACAAGATTGCCAAGAAAAACGAAACGAACACAAAACCGCTGCTGAGAAAATCAAATAATTTGTTGAAAAAAAAAAAGAAATTAATAATACAGACTAAAAAACAAAATTCAATTTCTTCCGATAGCTCGTCGAACTCCGGTGAGGAAAGCAACCGAAAGAAGTGCTCTTCTTTGGAACACAGCGCCAAGTTACCGTCAAGTAGGCGCCGACAACAAGCTTTCAACGTGCAGAAAAACCAACACTACAAAGCTGACAAGAAATTGCGTATGACGTGTCGAATTACGTTGGAACGGTTGTCGCAAAGTGTCCTTGAAAAGTACTCAAGAGCCTTGGAAAAATCCAAGAAAAATGTTGCAAATAAAAAGTTTAACAGGTATCCAGACTAACACTACGACATTATGTGACAGAGACAGGTTTTTGTACTTTTTCTATATTTTTGAATGCCTAAGAGAGATTATACACAGATTATGTCATTGATTTTAATACATATTATTGTTAATCTCTCTCGTTCATTCAATTGGTAATTTTTTTATTTTATTTCTTATATTTCTTTGGTATATAGATTTGTTAATACTTTTTTGTAATATGCATCATGCAAATACTGTATAATCCACAAAATAATATGTAAGAAGAAGGTGATTAATTAAGCATTGAATAAGAAAATTTTGTCATTATTGTGAATTGGAAAGACTAATAATATTTAAAATTTATCGTTGTAAACTTACTTTATTCGACGAAAAACGTAAATAAACTAATTGCATAAAACAACCCACAATTATTATTTCATTTTAAAAACATTTCAAAACCCTTTTCAGTATAACAAATTTAGATGGACTCGAGACAAAGAAAAAATCTCGAAAAACTTCGGACGCTGAGAAATCCTCACCGACAGACAGCACCGAGGCATCTAGTACGAAAGCAAAAAAGAAAAAATCAGTTAAAAATGATCTGGATGAGAAAAATGAATCCGTGTCCGAAGTCGATAGCACAGATGAACTTGATAAAAGCATTGAGAAGAAAATATTATCTGCTAATGTTCCTATTGAGCAGGAATTAGTGATAGATGCTGAAAATAAAGCTAAAGAGGCTCTACTCAACAGTTTATCCAGCTCAAGTAATGGTAAGATATCATTGTTCCCTAGGACCATATTTATTCTACTTCATTTAAATCGCTTTTTCCAAAAAATTAAAATTTTGAGCATATTTATGTAGCTTTTAGTTTTAAATATTAAAAATGATAAATATTTTTTTTAAGAACTTTTTTTTTAAATTACAGATATTTCTGAATATAAATCTAGTCTATTATTTCTTTAATGTTTTAAATCAATATTACCTATTTTTACTATTTTTAAAATAAGTTTAAATGTTTAAAAATTATAATT
This sequence comes from Megastigmus stigmatizans, assembly GCA_900490015.1. Lineage (NCBI taxonomy): Eukaryota > Metazoa > Arthropoda > Insecta > Hymenoptera > Megastigmidae > Megastigmus > Megastigmus stigmatizans. The sequence goes on from UELV01001299.1 coordinate 28,915, forward strand.
TGTTACCCGAACTCTTATATTCATATATCATATTAAATTTATATTCAATTGCTAGAAGACAAAGAAGCGATGGAAGTAGACGAAAATAATTGTAAAAACTCCAAAAAATTAAAGGAAAAAAATGGTAAAAAGAATAATTGTGCCGATGAAGCATCCGATGTAAAAAGTGAAGATGATAAAGTTTCTTCAAGTGACGAAAATGATGAAAAAAAGGAAAGAGGTAAATGGAAAAATGACGAACTGCTCGCTTTTCAAATTACAGACACGGAATCGGAAAAAGAAAAGTTTAATAAAGCTCAAGAAAAGAGAAAGGAAAAAGAGGAAAATGATAAAAAGTTAGTTAAGCTACCCAATTTACTAAATACTAACTATATTTAAAATAAATGATCACAATATTTTTTTATTACTATAGCTTAGATGGGGAAGTGCTTGCTAATGAAAAAACACCTGTCAAAACTAAGAAAAAGAAGTCAGCACGTAAAATAAGAAGAATTTTAGATTCTGACTCGGATGCCGTAATTGATTCAAGCGACGAAGAATCAGTAGTTTCAGTTGACACTTCCTATTCTGAAGAGGAAAAAGAAGAGAAAAATGAAGAGAAAAAAAAGAAGAGAGGTAGAAAACGTCAAAAATCTTCTGATTCCGATTCCTCATCCAGTGACAAAAAGTAAGTAAATTAAATATTTTTCCAGACTCCATGCACAAAGTCTAATTTTGCGCACGCATACGTGTGCAAAATCAGCCTTTACGCATGTTGTATGAAAATAGTACATTACGAAACTAGTGCGCAAAGTAGGTGTTTCGCGCACGTGTTGCGTTTACTATTTTTTATAAGTCAGTACGTAAAACTCGACCTAAAATGCCTGTTTAGCGTGCGTAAAGTACCCATTTTTTGATGAGTGCGTAAAGTGGTTACTTGAGTACTTTACGCCCGTTAAACAGGCATCTAAAGTCAAGTTTTACGCACTCAGTTATAATAAATATTGTAGGCAACACGTGCGCTCAGGTTACCTCGACTAGTGTGGCTATCACCCTCACGCCGCTCGGGCGACAAACTTCCCCCTCGTCGAGATGATCTCCTTCACTCACTAGTTGCATAATGTACTATTTTTGAACTAATTTAAATTAACGATTGAGAATAATTTATTTTAAATCAGGCAAAAATCTAAAAGGAAACGGATTAAGAAAGTAGCAAGTGAGAGCGAAAGTGATGATCAAGATTCACCAGGTAAAGGAAGAAAAAATATTCGCAAACTTTTGAAAGATAAACATGTGGCCGATGACACAAAAAAAGCTGCGCAAGACGAAGAGCATCGTTTGAAACGTATCGCAGAACGTCAAAGACTGGTTAGTAAATATAATAGCTTTCGTGAATACTTCATTGGGTAAATAAATAAACTTCATCTGGGTGTCACTTGATAAACACTTTTTTAACTAATTAAATTATTTTTACATTTTCTCATATTGTAATGATTATCCATTCTCTGAGCAAAAGTTGCCAATGAATCACCTGCTTTTTTAAAATTGACATATTTTCTTTATCAAGTTTTGATAATGGTTGATTTTCATAAACTATATCAATAACATCTTATTCTTTTTCAGTTCAATGAAATGTACGATGCCAGATTAGCTGGAGAAGCAAAAGTTGATAAGTTAGTCTTAGATTTTGATGAAGAAACGAAAAAAGAGCTGGTTGTTGTAAACGAACAACTCGTGAAGCGTTTGAAGCCTCATCAAGCTCAAGGTATTAAATTTATGTGGGATGCTTGCTTTGAATCCTTAAACCAAATAAAAGAGTCAGAAGGATCGGGTTGCATCCTAGCCCATTGTATGGGACTTGGTAAAACTTTTCAAGTCGTAACTTTAGCGCACACTTTGCTCACACACGAGGAAACGGGTGTAAAAACTGTGATGGTTGTATGTCCTTTAAGTACAGTATTAAATTGGGTAAATGAATTTAAGATATGGTTGAAACACGTCAAGGATGGCGATGATATTGAAATTTACGAATTAACGAAGTGAGTTTAAAAAAAAAACAAGAAAATTAAACTGAATCTACTAAAGAGATTTTACTGATTTGTTTCTGTTCTGTGTTTCCAGAATGAAGAAAAACTTCGAAAGGAAGTACCAGTTAGAAAGTTGGCAGAAAACTGGAGGTGTCCTAATTATCGGTTATGAAATGTTCCGTAATCTAGTAAGTACTGGCAAGAAAATGAGGAAGGCAATGCAAGAGTCTATAATGAGGTCACTTGTTGATCCTGGAGCGGATCTAGTGGTTTGTGACGAAGGTCACTTGTTGAAAAATGAAGAATCGGCTCTGAGCAAAGCCATGAAACTTGTAAAAACCATGAGGAGGGTTGTATTGACAGGAACACCCCTTCAAAATAATTTAAAAGAATGTAAGAGACAATGGGTTTAATATTTTAGCTAAAATTGTAATTATGAATTTTTTTTATCGTTTAAGTGCAATAACTTTGTATTTGTTTATATAATTTTAATATTACATTTTATCTCAGCTGCTAACTAAGGGGAATCAATTCAAAATTACTTAAAATTTATTTATATTTTACAGATCATTGCATGGTTCAGTTTGTTAAACCTAATCTACTCGGTACTAAAAAAGAGTTCCTAAACAGATTCGTCAATCCCATTACAAATGGTCAGTTTGAGGATTCTACCACGTATGATGTTAAGTTAATGAAAAAGAGAGCACATGTATTGCATAAAATGCTGGAAGGTAGTGTTCAGAGATTCGATTACTCTGTTCTTATGCCATTTTTGCCGCCAAAACAAGAATATGTCATATTTGTACGTTTGACTGAAATTCAAATCAAGATGTATCAACATTATCTAGATAATTTTGCAAGGTATATAAACTTTAATTTTTTTTAATTGGCTCTTATGTTATTCAATAAAACTTTTAGTAAACACAATTTTGTAGCTGGAAGCACATTATTTATGAAAAACAGAAAGTGCCTCCAGATCAATATTTATTTAATGTAAAAATTATTTAATAAAGTGAGAATCTGCAATATCGGTATATAATCTGCTTAAATTTTCAATTTTAATCATTTCTCATCTTTTTCATAAATGTAGACGATTTGGACAACGTAATGGATCTTTATTTGCCGATTTTCAAGAATTACAGCGTATTTGGACGCATCCTTACGTTTTGCGCCTAAATGCTGAGAAAGTTGAAAAAGCCAACGAAAAGAAACGTCTAGAAGCAAGTGATTCGGAAGGTTCTTTGAAAGATTTCATCGATGACGATAGCGAATCGGATACGAGTGTAAGTAGCAGTCCTGAATCTGATAATAGTGATGTTCAATGCATTGATTCCGATGGCAAGAAGCCAATGCCCAAAATAACACGAAGTACAAGATTAAATCCAAAAGGTTTGTACCCGTGTCGTTTTACACAAGATTAATTACTTTTATTGCAATCTAAATTTATTAAACTCCCTTTACAGAAGAACCTGAAGATGTAGTTCCTACTCCACAGGAAACTGCTGAAGAATCAGCATGGTGGTCAAAATTTGTTGAAGAAAAACACTTCGAAGATTTGCGCATCTCGACAAAGCTCATTTTACTTTTTGGTATTCTGAGGGAAAGCGAGCAAATTGGCGATAAAGTGTAATTTATTATTTATTTTTTCTTTTTATATAAAAGTATAATTCAAAATTCTCAAATAATCTTGCATAAACCCAAAACAACCAGTCAATTTTTAAATGATTACAAATACTTTTCTCTTTCTAGGCTTGTTTTCTCACAATCGCTGTATTCTTTAACTCTTATTGAACAATTTTTAAATTTAATTGATCAAGAAACTCAAAACGGTGTAGAATCTGAAGCTGAACACCTGGATAAGCACAGTGGTACTTGGTCCCTTGGATTAGATTACTTTAGATTAGATGGTTCGACTTCCGCTGAAAATCGCAGTGCCTGGTGCAAGATATTCAACAATCCCACCAACACTCGGGCTAGACTTTTTTTAATATCTACTAGAGCTGGTGGATTAGGTATAAATTTAACTGCAGCAAATCGTGTGATAATCTTTGATGCAAGTTGGAATCCATCTCATGATGTGCAAAGTATATTCAGAATATATAGGTAATTGTTAAGTCTCGTTTTACTTTTTTAAATTGTTTACAACTTGACATTATTTATATTTTTCCATAATAGATTTGGGCAGAAGAAGCCATGCTATGTTTACCGTTTTCTTGCTGCTGGAACAATGGAAGAAAAGATCTACAATCGTCAAGTAACAAAATTATCACTATCTTGTCGAGTAGTAGACGAACAACAAATCGAACGACACTTCAGTAATAATGATCTAGCGGAATTGTATCAGTTCGAATCTTACGAGAATGCAACTACGGTATTATCTTTACCTAAAGATAGATTATTGGCTGAGATCTTTTTGAAGTACAAAGACGCTGTTTATACTTATCATGAGCATGACTCTTTGCTTGAAAATAAGGTAGTATTTAAATATTTTGTTTAATTTATTCAATTTTTTTATTTACTACTTTCATCCCATTTACTTTCATGGTACAGCAAGAAGAAGAATTAGACGAGGAAGAACGGAAGCTGGCTTGGCAAGAGTATGAAGATGAAAAACAAGGAAAACGTCAAATGATAAACATGGGTAACAATATGATGTTCAATCCATTGCCGAATTCATTCCCAGAATTAGAAAGTATCAAGTTGCTGATTCAAAAAGATGTAAATTTTATTTTTATTTAATGTAATTGTTAAATGATTGAAAAATTATACTATATATTTAAATTATTCTTGTTTGTAGTATCCCAACTTACCACCAGAACATTTGGAACAAGTGGCACGACAAGCTGTATTTGATATGTATCGTTTCGTGGATCAACAAGCCGTTAACCAGACTCTGAATCCTTTCGGAATTGGACAACAAATGCATGCTGCAAATATGCTTGTGCCTCCCGCAATGGTAAATCTTATCTGTATCATGCACAAAGTTAAAGTATTTATTTAACTTATATGAAAAGAAATTTCACCATATATGTTATTTTTTTAGCAACAGCAACAACAATTCAATCAGCAAAGTCAATTGTTGAATATGCTGTCTCAGCCACAGATGAATTACCCAGCAGTTAATCACATGCCAGTTTATTCTGGCAGAGGAAGACCTCCCAAGCAGATGTCAATGAATAATCCTATGCCAAACGTAAGACCAGTGCAACAGCCTTTGCAGTTTCAACAATCTCCGATGCAAGCCATGAGTAAAACAGATGAAGTGGAGGTAATTGGTTGATTATGATATAAAATAACAAATCTTGCCATTTTTACCTCATCTTATAATTTTTTATTTTGAAAATGTTGTAGATTATTTCAGAGCGGCAAGCAACGCCCCCTAACATTGACATAGCTTCCAATAGTAACAATATACAAGAAGAATGAATGTAAAGGAACTAAGCTAGCGCTAATTTTTTTATTCGTATTAAAGTAAATATTATCTTTTGTAAATAGTAACTAAATTATGTAACTAGAAGTAGAATAAATTGTGTTTTGCTAAAGTTATAGTGGGAACTTTGTTATGTTAGTACAAAAAAGGATGTTAGTTACAGGTAATTTTCATCATATACAAAAAACGTCTAATGTTAATTAATATTTGTCGTAAACAAACAAAGCTTGGATTCAAAGAAAAGTTGAAAAAATACATTTTGAATGCACAAAATTCAGCGAAAATGTATATACAAAAGATTTTTCTTTACTACATCAATTATCTACTTTTGATGTATATAGACAGTGACTTTTCAACTTTTCATGATGTAAAAAGAAATGTTTTTAATTTATAAAAGTCATAATTAGTAATTTTAAATTTTACAAAAATAATTACCTGACTTCTAAGGGATCTTGGTTATTCGTGAAATGTCATTTTGTTAATTCATAGTTAGACGAGTTTCATTATATTTTTCAAAGATACAACCATATGTGTATATATATGTACTTTTCACTTCAGAACATTGAAATGTGTACAATTCGTGTATGGATTATTAGTTAAGAATCGTGAAAAAAATTCTTTAAAATTGTGTAAAACGAAAGAAAATGAAACAATAAACAATTTCTTTATTCATAATAATATTTGCTAAATATGTAATTCTCCTTAATTTAAATAATTTTTCCTTTCATGAAAGATTTTAGTGTTTATTCAATAGAGTACTAAATTTCTTAATAATACAATTATTTATAATTTAAAAGCTCATTTCTGCTATTGATTTAAAAAAAGTATTAAAAAAATGTATAATAGCCGTAAGAAATGTAATTAATGTTTTTATATAACGTTTTTTGGTGGAGGTTTTTCATTACATTTACTTTGCTGCAAAATCAAATTACAGAATAAAAAGAAAAGAAGATACAAAATTATTAAAAATTGAACTTGAAAATAAATCTAAATCGAAAATACATCTAAAAATTATAGTTTTAAAATATTTGTCACTTACTGACGTTCCGTCATTCCGCTGTCCGCAATGCTCCGCAATCCGCGTGACGGCTTGATAAGTACCCAGATAACAGCACGTGCCGTACACTGGCATCGCACGCGTGGTCGCACGCGTGCTGTCTGAATGTAATCATTGTGCTACCATCTACGAATTATATTTTGGATGCTGCACGCATGCCATCCAAATGCCATTACCGCGCAGTCACGAATATTACGCATATTACGCGTAATATTACTCGTAAAAATATACGTATTAATCAGCT
>UELV01001301.1:0-14264 GCA_900490015.1 Megastigmus stigmatizans
ACATAATACTATATATACTGTACTGTACATAATACTGTATTTTATTTTGAAAAATTTACCATTACTTATTATACTGATACTGTTAATCTGGCTCGTGGAGATCGAGAAATGGGAGTTACCATTTGATCAGAAGAGTACCTAGCTCTTATTACAGTGATAAATTCATTTACTCAAATCTATGTACTCATCTTTTGTGCATATCATTAAGTATTATAATTAAGTACATCAAACTATTTTATTTCACTTTAAAATCAAAAGAAAATAGAAAGATTATAAATAGAGTAACACAAGTTGGCTGTAGTATATTATATGTTCCATATTGCATACAGAAATTTAAATTGTTAATTAATTTAATTACAAACAATCAGATAGTTCAATTGCTGTATAAGTGTTAAGGGGCAGCCGTACTTAAAATATGCGACCTACCTTACCGGTATTTTAATTATTTAATTCATGTTTGCTGGGATTATCATAATCACTTTATACTTTGGAAAATGATTAGAAATGAAATATTTTGTGTGTCTGGTCTTTTAAGTGAGAATAATTTTTTTATTTTATTGTAAACTTTCGATACAAGAAGACAAGACGCACAAAATATATTTAATTTCCTATCATTTCCCAAATTTGAAGTGATTATGATAATTTATTTTATTGCATAATTGCAAACATAAATTGAATAATCAGAATATGTATCTGTAAGGTAGGTCGCATTTGTTAAGTATGGCTAATTCCCCTTAAACATTATAATTGGGATAGAAACTTACGTATACTCAATATTTTTTAATATTGATAAAACTAAGTAATGAAAGTTAAAGTAGATATGTAAATTAAGAATTTTACATATTTATCTAGAACAAATGTAAATCAAAGTAATTTACATTATCTAATATTAAACAGGTCTAAAGTATTATACCAAAAGTTACCGTAAATATCTGTTTCTGATGAAAATTATTTATTTAATTTTATTTAAATAAAATGCCAATAAATTAAAGCTAATTTTTTAATTGAAGTGAAATAAAATTTAAAGATTGAATCGAATGCTGCGGGTTAATGCACACGGCGAGGTAGAATACATGCGTATTCTTACAACATGCTAAATACACGATATATATGCGTGTATTTTATATGTATACAGTCATATCACCAATGTAGAAACTAAAACGATTTAAAGTTTTTACAATTTTAATTTATCAAATAAAAAAAAGTTTAAATTAAGTTAAAAACGACACTTATTGCAAAATCGTACCCACTGTAGGTATAGTAATTATATAATAATTAACAACATTTTGATTTCAATGTTGTTTATTTACAGTTAAAAATCATAAATAAATCATGCTTAATCGAATAAATTCAGAATCAACTATCAGTTATTAATCGAATCTTTACTTAACTTTATTTTAAATAGCAATTAAAGAATAATCATTATTTTTCGCCATAAACATTTAAATGCTCAAGTATTAAAAGAAAGACCTATAAAATAGCATTTATATAATTTCTTACATTTCTTATAAAATATAATTGTCCATGAGAATGAAAAATGGTGGGGACTACATCATAAAGATTTATCAACTTGTAAAAACTAAGAAGTATAGTATACTGATGTACAAGCCTTATGCGAGTGGGGGAATTTTAAAACGACAGTCAAAGTGCTGCTATTACTTGAAAATGTCAGTTCGCGCGTCGCCTTCTTCCTTGCAGGACGCGGTCTTTTAGCAAGCATTTTTTTTATTACGATTACTTCAAGTATATGAGAATGGTTATTGTAAATACTTGCTTCATCTCTTTTGAAATCAAAGGAAGGAATTTTGAGTACTGAATTGACGATAGCCTGTGTTTGTTTTAGAAAATTCGAATGTTTAAATAGTGATAGGAGTTCTGTGGTAACGAGAAGATCTGTGGTAAAGTGGCAAATTGCTTTAAAAATACTACTTGGAATGCATAAAACTAGACGGAAAACTCGTAAACTGTAGTTTCGTCACTAAAGTGACAAGAACACGTAAGTTTTCTGGTGAGTTTCATACACGATCAGATTCATACTTTTCAAACACTCTCCAATTAATTCTTTGTTTTCATTTATTTTTAATATGACTCAGTCGAGCTACATAAGTAAGAAGAAAGCTTATACACGATTAACAAAGAAAATGATTGCAAAGCATTAATTAAAATGTTCTTTACTAATGTTATTTAAACAATCAAGTTTTAGTGGTATCCGTTCATCTATTTGATTTGGCTATTTTTATCATTTTTTAATTAGCTTTAACAATAACCGATGTATTTCACTGACCTTGTCTATATTCTTTTTTTAATGTTTCCTATGTTCGTTGCACTGATCATTAACCTGCGGTTATTAATTTATAAATAGATAAATCAAATAATTATTCTTTGCTTTGTTTTCTTTAATTAGTCGACATATATCAAATTATATACATACATAATTATTTTATGCTATGGCATACAATCGGAATATACTATATACGTTTTAATAGGAACTAAATCGACCATCTGTAGGCAAAAAGTTGGATAATTGCGATCATTGCCAATTATGCGTTGAAGTGCAAGTGCGTTCAGCCGCTTGAACTGCGCTCAATTAAGTTACCTTCGTGAATCGTCACAAGTTCACGGGCGCTCGGTGAAAACTATACGCATAGACTCAAGGAGTTTTCTTTCTTTGTCCGTAGATATAATAGCAACGCGCTTAAGCTTGTGAAAAATCCTTGTTATTTATATCGAATCTCACGTTACATTAGATACGGTATACATTCGTGCGTTGAAAATACATTTTCAAAGGTTTATATTTTCTTATCGTTAACTTTGTCAATGAAATGATTTTATAAAAAGTGGTATCTAATGTCTGACAATTCTTATACGCGTACGCATTTAAAAAAAAATACTTTTTACTACAAACGCCATTATGGTATGACGCAAGAATATAAATGATATTTAACTGTATATCATTTTTTTTACGACCCATGGGTAATAATCAGGATGTAATCAGGATGTAAAAAAGTAAATAATTGATGAACATTTTTAATTTTATAAATATACTTTTAAATGTTACAGTTGTAAGAAAACTCGAATATTTAAATTCAAATAATATAAAGTTGGCACATTATTATTTTTCTGTTCCATAAAAGTCTTGAATTAAAAAATAATATCACAAGCATTCTTATGATTTTATTTTAATGTTACGCGAGTTGGAGCAACACTATATAGATTAAGAATATGAATTACAATATCAAGCACGAATTCCAATACTAAAATAAATAATAAAATGTTTTATTTACGATAGGCAGGAATAATGAGATATGCGTATTTCAAAATAAGAATTTTTTGCCATTTAGCTCATGAATTTGCCTACTTATTTCTATGCTGTCTATAAATTCAAATAACTGCAAAATTGAAATGAAGTTTAATAATTTTATTTCTTTAGTTGGCTCACACAAGCCATTTGTCTTTTTTTCTAATCTTTTTTTGCTTCAAATTTATCCAGTGGGTACACAATTAACGAGATACGTTCTACAGTAACCGAAATAATGCAAATCTTGCATAAGTCTCAAGCTCGAAATGTGTTGGCGGTAACACATTGTGTAACAATTGCGTCCAGAAAACGGTTTCACGGCAGAGTGCACGCTCCGAATTGATGATGAGCGACTCGAACAATTTTTGCATCTAGATAGACTCGAAATTGTGCTCATTAGCGTTTTTTTTTATACCAGTAAAATTTTATATTTAATTGGATTGAGACCGAATTTTTTATAAACAAACAATTTTTGTATTTTTTGCACTTTTACTTCACTGGTATTAGGTATTACGTAATTTTATCAACGTGAATGAAATTTAAAATTTCTCAATTTAAGGTTTCTGAACTTTGCATAGTAATGAAGAATGTCCTTGGGTTCGATTTCCAAGTACAGTTCTTTGTAATTTATCGGTTGCAAAATCCGCACACACTATACCGATCTAAGAAGAAAAATGATCATAATGACTCTTATATATTATAATGTTTCTTGTGGTTTCTTCAAGCATGCAATTATCTCTAATACAAACAATTATCTTTTACTGAAAATGCTCCGGTTTAAAATTAAAAATACATACTTTTGCCATATATTTTTAAAAATATCGTAAAAATTCTTCATTAATTTCGAATGCTTGTGCATAAGTAATTCAGTGTAAGATATACACAGAGCTTCGTTTGTCTGAATAAATTTAAACTGCTGCATGGATCCAAATAAAAGTCTGAGTATCCTTATCATACAGGAAGTTGACGGCATCACTCACTTGCCATATTAGATAAGCGCTACTCTCTACTTACGTCTTTTCAGCATTCACTTTGTAAAACAATTTCAAATTAAATTTTACGATCATAATTAATTAATGAATAGCAATTTATGAATAAATAATGAATGTGCTTAAAAGATTATATTTATAACTGTATACATACATGGTCCGCATAATAAGATTAAGCAATAAATATACAGCATATTTATGCAGTCCCTGAAACATTAGAATGCATTATCGTGGACGTTGTTTTGAAATACGATCGTATAATAGTGAGTTCGTGCCAGAGAGATGAAGCGGTGTAACGAGTGCCTTGCTACGTACGCTCACGCGTCATTATGCGAAAATCGAATGCATCAGGTACTCGTATATGGCTGAGCGCATAAGCTAATAAGAAAATGCGTTTAACGCGTGTGTGAGCGTAATTTAGGGCCTACTACTCGAGCGGAAGCACGTGGTCGTCTGGTCGCGGGACGCTTCCGATTAATTGAAAAGAGGAAAGATTGAATTGACTATTTGCACACGTGCAATTAAACAGGAATTGCCTGTAATAAGCAATTAACTCTTCACCGGCTCTTCTCGATTTTATCTTCTTCAGCGTAGCTAGATTATCATTTCATCTACTATTCCAATTGTATATATCATGAGAACATTTATTTTGTTAAATTTATTATGATTAGATGGTATTGCTTGGCTTAGTAGAAATACATCAAATGATGTAATTGTTGTAATATTACAATTTATACAAATTTCTATCCCATATATCCGATATATAGAAAATTAATTTTTACGCATGAAACACGAATTTTTGCGCTTGTTTTTCGTGCGCAAAATGTGCGATTCCCACACTCTTTTCAGAGCGTGAAACATTTTTAACGTGCGTTTTTTCACCGTACCAGAATCGCCTGTTTCACGCACTACTATCGTAATTTTTTTACACAGTCAAAAAAATATAGGTTCTAATTATTCAAATTTAATTACATAGAATTGGAAGACAGTTTTATAAAATTATAAATACTAGTTTTTAGACAAATATTTTTTATGAGTGAATATATATTGGTTATTTATAGTAATACGTTTGTATCTTTGATTATTGTTAAATAATTTTATTTTTGCTGGAATATCATTTTCTCTCAGTATAAAAAATGCTTCATAGTAAATTGGTTATGAATTAAAAATAATCACATTTAACATTAGAACACGATACGCGTGTAAAAAAGGCTCCTATTTATTAAAAGCGATTTTCATTACCTCTAAGCTACACACCATGTTATTTATGAAGTTGTTTTTTTTAGGATATCATAATCAAATTAAACAGTCGACAATCATTTTTACTAAAAACAAAAACCTCTAGGAGAAGTTATGACCGATGTACATGGTAAGTTTTAGTACAGCATTTTTAAAATAAAATAAAGGACATAATTATGCAATAAATAAGTATACTGCCAATTTTATTTATTTTTTAAGAATCTATGTACAGAGATAATAATGTAGATAAATTATTATTTTTTTATTTTTAACTTTAATTATACTGTGAAGTAATTTCAGTGAATAGTAATAATAATAATCGTAATAATGAATAATAATATCTGGCATTACAATTTTTCTCACGCAATTCAACTTCATGTATCTATTTCTTTTATTTTTAGTAGCTGTACATTTAGTGTAAATAAAATTCTGATGATTCTAAACACTGTGAGATATGAAAGCAGTATCACTTTATTAATTAATTTTTAAATCAAATTTTTTCAACCAAGTTATAAAAATTTTGTTCGTACAGTTTGCAGTAAAATCAGGAAATGTAAACGATAAATGCATGATTCACACAAAACTGTGCTGAGGTTAAAACCAATATTTGTTGCGATAAAAAAATTATTATATTTTATTAAATTAAAGGCATATGACATCGGAATTGATAAATAATAATTCACCACGTAAATATGTGTTATTTTTTCATGTTATATTAATTATTTTTCAGGGTTAAATAATAAAAATTGTAGATTACAAAGTCAAAAACTTAATAGCGGTCAAGATGAAGACATGGTAATTGTATTGTAATGTTTTTATTTGAATAATCATTTGCAAGCAATATATCATACATTGTTCTCTTCTGTTAATATACCCAAGCATGTAAACACGTTTTTATTGAACTTTGTAATCATACAACATTACATAAAAAGAAAAGAAATAATTTTTTAATTAATTCTAACGGAACTCATTCAATTTATATTTGCATATTTATTGATGTACTCTTAAGTTACAGTTAATTTTTAAAATTTTGATTATTAAAATATGAGTATATCAATGTAATTATTAAAAATATTATTTTATAAATTCTTTTAAAGTTTGTACAATCTGAAATAGTCTACAATCTTTTTTCACATGAACGATGATTGCAGAATAAATGAAAATGATTTTTATCGTTATACATAACATACAACATACTCTAAAAAATATTTAAATAAAATCATTTAAATTCAAATTTCAATCTGTATTTCACCAAAAGAAATTTTTTAACTTATGCGATCGGAAAATCATATAGTAATTGTGTATGATGCATTGCTTACTGGAATTTTTTCATTGATGTAGTAGAAAAAAATATTCAAGATAATGCATATGTATTTACGAAATAAATTTAATTTATATTTCAGCAAGCTTACGGATTCGAGAGAAGTTGGGCGAAAACTTCACTTACAGTCACCGCTTACCTTTTAACTCTTGGATGTCTAAGACTTTTTTTCCATTGGTACCCGCATTTGCATCTGTATGCAACTCATAGAAAATGCACGTTAGACCAGGCTAATAAAATTCTAATTATCGTAAGTTTAAAAAGTTAGCTGCACAATTGCAGATTTTACATGATTTTTACTATTTCATGGTCTGATACATTATAGTCCACTTCTTTTATAAGATTATGATTTTTTTAAATACGCATGCAAACAGAACAGATAGAACGGTCTGAAAATCCTCTTGATGCCACTTTAATGCAACGTTGTTATCTCAGAAAGTCTTTAATCAAAAGAACTTTAGCATGATATAACTTTCGTTTTGGCTTGCTTAAGAATTTTAAAAAGATTATTACATTTACTTCATTTGCTTATTTAAACATATATAGACGTGTCTCGATTAAAAAAATTAATTTTAATAATGAAATTTCCTTAAATTGGAGAGACTATGATCAAAGATTATTATTTTGTTTTTTCATTTGTGTTGTTAAAATATAATTCGCAAGCTAATTTAGCTGGTTCATGGTTTTGATTGATGGTTTCGATTTTTGTTCATGAATGTGATGTTTGGTGAATTTTTAATCTCTTTTCAGTTCGTTAAGTTTTGTTTTGGTTCGTTGAGTTTGTTTGTTTTCTAAGAATATTAATAACTTTATTGGAGTTTGTTATAATGCTGTATTTTTCCAGTTTGTTTTGAATGTATTCTATTGTTTTTAATAGAGTAATGGAGTGACTTTTTTTTTAACTGTACCAGGAGGATAGCTTGCAGAGTATTTTTTCACTATTAGTTATATAGGTAACTGCTTCTCTAGCATATTCTTTATTTTTTATCTCATACGTAAATATGAAGGTATTCAGGAAATAATGTATATAATGTCACTGCTCGGATTGTTTTTACTGAAATACATTCTATTCTCAGAAAGTGCTTGCTAAAGAATGTTGTGTGTTTTATTTTACTTTCTTTTAAATAATTCCATATTTTACTGTAAAATATCTGAGTGTTTAGTATACACAGTATTTTTGCGGCGTAGTTCAGAGATAGTTTTTTCGTCTTATATCCAATGGCATTATTTTGGCTTCTGCTAAGATATTTTTTATTGGGCTTGTTTTATAGGCTCCTGTACCTATTCTCATACTACTTTATTACAGGGTCTAGGAGTTTCAGTGTCTAGTTTGTTGCTGAGCCATATAATCCGCAATACTGCCATAACCTATTTTGGACCGTAGCAGAGCTTTATATGTATTTACTAAAACTTGTTGATCTGTTCCCCAATTTTTTGCGGCTAGCACTTTAAGAATATTCTTTCGAGGGACAATGGGTATAATATTTAACTTTTGGTTGCATCGATCTTTAAGATAAATTACGTGTTCTTTCCAATATAATTTGCTATCAAAAATATCTCCAAAGATTTTTATATGATTTACGACTGTATACTTTTGCTTTTTAATAAATTATAATCAATATAAAGTTTTATTTTCATTTTGGCATTTATTGAATATTATTGTTTGAGTTTCTGTTTTTGAATATTTGAAGCCAGACATGAGAGAAATCTATTAAGCTGTTTAGGGTTTTTTTGCAGAATTTTTTCACTAGTTTGGAGATTTTTACCCCTATGAACAAAGTTATATCATCTGCAATCAATGTATACTTTACTGGGCGGTTAATGTGATTTTGGATGTCATTAATAGTCAATAGAAACAAGGTTACACTTATCACTGACCCTTGAGGCACGCTGTTGTCACATTTTGTTACTCCAGGTAAAATGCCATTTGATTTTACTTTTATTTTCCGATCCTTAAAGAAATTTTATATGCGATAAAACAATTTTTTTGAGATAGTACGTATTTTAAGAATTTCTACAATTCATCTATAAACGATGGCGTGCCTTTTCCAAATCGATGCATACAGTTATTAAATGGTGTTTATTATTGAAAGCTTCGCATAGATTTGCTTCAAGAGTAGTAAGACAGTCAGTTGATGTTTGACTCTAATGATATCTAATTCTTTAGTCCTTGTAGAGTTATCTTTTCCTTTAGAGGTTGAGTGATGTTTCCCGTATTTTCGTTCGGTGTTACATCCGGTTCTTTTTCTATTTTTTGTTTATGTTTCAAAAATTTATTTTCATAGTTATCACTAGAACTTTCAGAAAAGTATTTCGCAAATAGGTTGGACATATCTTGCGAATCTTTAATTATTTCGTTGTTATATTAGCAGTTATAGTTATAATAGCAGGTATTTTTGTAGTTTTTTGTCCTTCGATTGCTTTAATTTTGTTCCAAATAGCTTTGTTTAGGAGTTTAATGGTTGATTGATTTTAGGTACTCAATCTAAAAGTTTCGTTTGCTTATTATGACAGTTCTTTCATTTTTTATATTTGTTAAAAGCATAATTTTAATATTTTATGGCTATTGCACAATCCTCATTTCACCATGGGGTACTATCTAGGTATTATAATAGCTATCCAGTGTAAAAATGATTCATATATAATTATATATAATCTTATATAACCCTATATATAAACTTACATGATTATATATAATTAAATATAATTATATGCAACTATATATAATAATTGTATAGTTTTCAACTCAGAACTCTTCACTTATGTACAGTCATTCGTAGTTGTATATAGCTGTATAGAATTATATGAAACCATATATAGCCATACATGACTACTCATAACTGTATACAATTATATATGACCTTACATTCATTGCACATCGTTACCTAGGAGGCGACCCGTTTCCTGCAAGATAAACCATGGGTTTAATTTTTCTTCTAAATCGTCTGTTTTTGCGTTTTTTTTCCTTTTTTCTGTGTTATTATTAGCTTTTAAATAGTAATCGAATTGAGATTTAGTAGAACTTATTTCTGATTTTTATATAGTATCGTGTTTACGTTTTAGACATTTATTAAGTCATTGGCTTGGCTCTGCATTTTTTTAACAAATTTTGAGATGTGTTCGTCAACTTTATATACGAAGTATTTAAGTGAGTCTGTACTTGTGTAAATAAAGTGGGTAGAAAATTTTGAAAATTTCTTAAATTTTTAACATATCCTCGGGTTTTAAAAAAACTTGTCGCCTGAAACTGTCTACATGGCTGTAACCACCTTGTTCTTTAAGATGCTTTAAGTGTAGTAACGGCTGAACTTTTTTTGACGTTTAATTCTTCTACTAGTATATCTTCTAGTATAAAGTTAGGAATATGGGTTGTAGTCGGTCAAGTTCAATCCTTCGACGGAGTCTAATATCAAATCTTGGTCTCTTTTTGTGTGAGAGACATCAGTGTAACTTTCAGTTAGTAATCTTTTTGCTACAAAAGTTGTTATATTCCTATTTAGAGGCTGACTTTCCGTTTGGAAAATCATGGTGGTATTTGAATTTACTCGTGAGAATGCGAAAATTACTGTATTGTGGTCCAGTCTCTATACTTAGTTATTGATTGATCAGTTTCTATAGTAAATACGAAGCGATCGTAAACATGTCTGCTCTCAGCGAGTGCTAGACGATAACTAAAAGATTATATTTTTGCAGGATGATTATCAAGGAAAATACAAGTCGTATTTTGTTAAAAACATCAAAATTATATCTGCTAAGAACTTAAGGTAATTTTGAGACTATATTGACACATTGTGTAAGTTTTATAACTTATGTAAACTCATCATTACACATATTAAATTGCTAACAGCGTAAACAACTTATCGTCGACAATCGCCGTCGAAGAAGAATCACTTGAAATACTTCGAAGTAGAGATCTCAAGATTAGTTTAGAAAATGGCACGAAAATTGCAGTTCCGGAATATAGAGCTTTTTGGTGCAAGAAACAGTGTTATGTATGGGATACAACGAAATACGAGTTTTCAAAACTCACAGGCTTGGATAAGCACATTTACTGTTCAGATCTTAACTCGGAAAAAAATAATGGCCTCACGCGAGATGAACAAATTTTACGGTTAGTTACTAAATTTATTCCCGGATACAATGTTCTCAATTTATGTCTTAATTATATCTTTTATGTTTCCGCAGACGAATTGTGTATGGCAAAAATGAAATTATAGTGCCAGTCCAATCCGTCGGGGTACTGTTCATTCTCGAAGTCTTAAACCCTTTTTATATTTTTCAAATGTTTACTTTAGCTGTATGGTTACCGGAAGGCTATGTATATTATTCTGTTGCGATATTGTGTATGTCCATTTTTGGTATTGCGAGTTCCATTATACAAACAAGAAAGGTAAAACCCATACACATTTTTCCTAATATACCTATATTGCACATTAAAAATTTGCCACCACATACTTTTTAAATGTAGTGATTTTTTGTATTAGTTTTTAATTTTAAGTAAGAAAATTGTATTCTTTGCATACCAGCTTATGTAAGGTTCATTAGCAGTAAAATTTACGTAATGCATGATTTATAATCTTATCTTAAAATACTAAAATTGATATATTTCTATTAGAATCAAATGAGTTTACGAAATACAGTAGCCTCGACAGAAACTGTACAAGTATTAAGGCACACTGGAGAATTCGAAAGTATCTCAAGCGCAGAACTCGTTCCAGGCGACATAATAGAACTACCAAGGCACCGAAAAATGATTGTTTGCGATGCAGTACTTTTGACCGGTACTTGTATAGTTAACGAATCAATGCTCACTGGTACGATGCATCTTTCCTTCTTGGCTAGAATTCTAGACAATTGAATAATAAGTTAACTTTTTTGTGTAGGTGAATCTGTTCCTGTTACAAAAACTCCACTCCCACCTCACTCAGTCTTATACAATTCAAAGGAATGCTCTCATCATACTCTCTTCTGTGGTACTACCATCATTCAAACAAAGTAAAGTAGTTTACACTTATATCTTAATCACTTTTGACCGTTTATTTTTCATTGAATGATAGAGATCAAACAATAAAGAAGTCTAAAGCACAGAAGAATGTAAAATACTTCAACTATTTAGTGCATTTCATTAGAGCAAAGAACTGATAAGATCCTACGTTTCCGGGTGTATTTATGCGTGTATCTGCATCCGGAATCGTTGGATTTTATCGTTTTTTATCGTTTTTGTTTGCATCTGAGTCGGTAGAATGCAATTTTAAAAGGATTGGAATACTCATTTCTTAAATTATATTTGTTTAATTAAAAATAGATTTTGCCTATTATTTTTAAATATATATCTCTATAAAATTATTCAAAAAGTAGTAGAAAATATACCGAATAAAGTTTTTAATAATGTTTCTGTTAAATTTTCGTGTAGAATGAACCTTAAGGAGAAGTCGAAGCCAAGCATGACTAGATTTTACAAAATAACGTAAATCTGAAATGACATTTAATTATATTTTTTTTATAGAAAAATGAAGGGTGCTCTTCTCCTTGAATGTAAAAATATTAAAGAATATTAAAATTATAAGTAACTTATGCATAAGACCAGTCATAAAACCGGCCACGGAAAACAGCGTTAGAATCTTTTTTTTTTTTCAGAGATTTAGCTACATTTTACAAAATAGGGCAATTATTATCAAAAAAGTGCTCTTCTCTTCTTATGCAAAGATATACATTCCAGATACGACATTTCCTTAAACACAATAGCTGTGGTAATTTTTTTGCGAATAATATCTAGTTTAAATTTTAGTTAACGGTAAATTTTAGTCACTAGAGCTTCTTCATTGCAATTGATTTGGGATTGAAAATAAATTTAACTGATTTTGAATAAATTTTTACTTTCACTAAAGAATAAATAACTATAGGTTGTAAAACATTGTATTAAAAGTCAGTTGTTCAATTTAAATTAAAAAATCCATTTTTTTAAATGCGCAATGGCATTATCTATGTTCATATAACATTAATATCTAGAAATTAAAAAATATTTTTAAAATGAGGAAATTTTTTAAAGAAAGTATTAATGTTAAAAGTTATCAGAAAAAAATGCACGTCTGTTTTGTACACTTAAGCAGAAGCAGTTTCTCAATGCCCATCATTTAATAGTCACGTAACGATTTTCTTTATTGCTGCACAACAGTATACAAAGTTAATTAGAAAGAAATTACTGTTTGCATGACTATACTTCCATTTTACGCAATGAAATTGAATGTTACATGCAATCAATAAACATCGGTTAATCTTCGGTATAATAGTCTCAATATGGATATATAATTACTGTCTATTATAGAAATTACGGAGATAAGCCTGTTCTCGCAAAGGTCATCAGAACTGGTCTACAAACCAATAAAGGAGCTTTAGTAGCTGCCATTCTATACCCACCACCAACTGATTTCAAATTTGATCAGGATTCATATAAATTCATTGCAATACTTTCTGTTATTGCGTTAATTGGATTCATTTATACAATAATCTCAAAGGTTATTTGATTCTATATGCCAATTATCAATCTTCTTACTTTAATTCTAAAGGATACTTATTTCTCTTTTTAGAGTTCAAGAGGAACGTCAGTCCATAATATCGTCGCCAAAGCGCTAGACATTATCACAATTGTTATTCCTCCTGCTCTACCAGCGGTTATGACAGTGGGAAAATTGTATGCTCAATCAAGACTAAAGAAAAAGCAAATATATTGTATAAATACAAGAGCTATCAATGTATCCGGTAGTATTAATTGTATTTGTTTTGATAAGGTGAACAAGTACTTGATTTTTATTTGTAAATCTGAATTATGTTGTAACAAAAATGTTTAAAAACTTGCAACACAAATTGAGTAAAACTTGTGAATTAAAATTTTACAGACTGGTACGCTAACAGAAGATGGTTTAGATATGATGGGAGTTGTATCGAACGACAATAACAAACTTAGTGAACCAGAAAATGATACATTTAAGCTCAAGAATCACCGTATTTTTGAAGGAATGTTGGTATGCCATAGTCTCACTATTATTGATGGTGAACTTGGTGGTGATCCACTCGATGTAAAGGTACGAGTATTCAAAGTATATTTACATACATTAATTTCATATTAACCCATTAAGTACCAAATGTACATGATGTTGGCGCTGGACTTTGATTTCTTGCCATTCGCTCAATTTTTCTTCGATTTTGATAAAAATTGGTTCCCAAGTATTTTCGAGTATGCTATTTTTGATGAATTTGACGTTTTTTCAAAAGAACGCAAAATAAAAAAAATATGGCCGATTTAAACGAAAAAAAAACTAGATATTTTCAAATAGTTTTCTTGGTTTTTGCTTTGCCAAAAATAAACAAAGTGTCTAGACCATTTGATTTTAGGTTTAAAGGTGGCATGGATGTCTAC
>UELV01001301.1:14284-31270 GCA_900490015.1 Megastigmus stigmatizans
AACCTATTTGGTTTTTTTTTTGAAAATCTTTATTTTGAAAAATAATAATGATAATTATAAATGATGTATGAAGAAGAAAAAGAATAATAATATGAATTAATAGAAAGGTTAAAATTCAAAATATCAAATAAATATACGAATAACACATACAATTCTAGAAAATAATATGGTTTGCAATAAAAACTGCTAGCTTAACTTTTTTTCAAAATAACTTTTAAAAAGATAGTTTAAATGTATTAGTTTTCCTTTACGCCTTAGATTTTGCTCGCAATAAAAATTGTTTGTATGACAGGGTGAAGTTGTTTTGAATGTTCAACTGCTCCTTTGACTCGGAACACTCTGTATGCATGAATATAATGCGACTGTAAATTTGCTCCTGCATTTTTTATTAAGCTCTTACTCTGAACATATTCTACTTATGCCTTTTAGTATTGAGAAATTAGAGTTGTAAATCACATATTCTGTAACACGAGAAATTAATGTTCTGATATTTATCTGCGACGATATTCATTATTTATGTATCGTCGTATGCAAACTGTCCGAATTCGCAATGCAATCATTATTTATGTCGCTATAAAGATGTTCGAAAGCACGGGTTGGAACTTGGAAGAGCCTGAGATAGGCGAATACGATGGATCCGAACTCCAAGCAATGGCGATCATTAGACCGCCAAAGAGCGAAATCTACACCGAGAGCAAGAACAAATTTTCGGAGGTCAGCATATTGCAGCAGTATCAGTTTTCCAGCACGTTACAGCGCATGTCCGTCATCGCTCAAGCGCGTGGGTCGAGCGAATTTCGAGCGTACACCAAAGGCTCGCCGGAAATGATCCTTAGCTTGAGCAGACCTGAGACAATTCCCAGTGACGTCACTATCACCTTGCAAAAGTATACGCAACAGGGCTATCGAGTCATTGCCGTTGGATACACAAACATCAACGTAGATGGATTAAAGGTAAGTTGAGGCACTAATTTTGATAGTTATTAAAAGATACATCGTCAAATTCTTTAAAAGAAAGTTTCGTTCGTGAAAAGTATCCGAAGACAATGTTATATAGTAACATATGAGCCTACAGCGATACATAAGTCAAACTAATATATAAAAATACTTTAAATAAAATGCACGTTTGAATGATATAAATTTAAAATGGAAAAAAATTCTGCTAAAATTATGACGTTGTTTTTTATGGCGTGAATACATCGATGTATCTAAATTATATAAGAAATTATGTAAGTATGAATAATTAAAAATGCAGTTGATTATAGCGATACTTATTATAACTTACAGGTTCAAACGATACCCAGAGAAATGGTCGAAAGAGATTTGGAATTTTTAGGATTAATTATTTTAGAAAATAGACTTAAGAGCCCTACCGTTAAAGTAATCGAAGAATTGAGAGAAGCTAATATAAGAACTATTATGATAACAGGTAAAAATAAGATAATAGTTTGTAATTCAAACCTTCAATCGGTCAATTTTAATTTCCAATTCCAGGTGATAACATTCAGACAGCAGTCAGTGTAGCGAAAGAGTGCGGAATAATATCGCACTATGAAACTGTGATAAACGTAACTGTAGCGCCGGGAATTAATAGAGGAGGTCGACCTGAATTATTTTTTAACATACAAGGTGTACCTCAAAATAAGGTAATTTGAGAATTATTAATTTAAAACTCATTGATTTTAAGATTTGATCTGTGTGAAATTATTTTCATTGTTGCATACGACATGTGAAATGCATCTCATGTTAGAAATTTCTATCCGATATTTCATATGATATTGGATATATTATTTTTGCACTAGTGACCATTATATCTCAATGATTATCTTAATTTCAAGGGAATGTACGATTAAAGGGAAATATCAATATTACTTCAATTAATATATGGTTTGAAATTACAGAAAAATTATATGGCGAGGACGTTGGAATCGATAGAACGTGGCTTGGAATCTAGCGACTATGGATTTGCATTGACAGGTCAATCGTGGCAGCTTTTACGCGAACATTATTTTGATTTGTTACCGAAAATTTGCGTAAAGGGAGCAGTTTTTGCAAGAATGACTAGCGATCAAAAGCAGCAATTAGTAGTCGAATTGATGCAGCTTGGTTATTACGTGGGTAAGAAAAGCGTCAATTATATTTTTAAATTTTAACGACATTTGAATAGGCGACGAAGAAAAATAGCTAATAATCTCACTTCTATTTAGTAATGTGCGGAGATGGTGCCAATGATTGTGGAGCTTTACGGGCGGCGCATGTTGGCATTTCACTTTCCGAAGCAGAATCAAGGTAATTATTTTAAATCTTGAATAGCGAATGGACTTTGCATCTAGGTTGCTCTGCGTCGTTTAAAATTATCGAAACGATGCCGTCATCTAATTATAACATCTGGGCTAATAATTTTCATTCGTATTTTTTCGAATCGTCTTATATCTTCAAGAAATAATTGTTTCCTATGTTATGGTGTTCGCCACTATTATTATAATTATTTTCATGCAAAATCTTATATCTTGCTTATTATACTCAGAAGTTGAGCTATTATTATGATTGCATTAGATACGAAAGCTACAATAGCAGTTGTATGAACTGTAGCTACAATGTTTCAGTGGTTTCAATTATTTTTTTTATTAGAAAAATAAATTACATGCACTATACGGCAGGTGTACAAATTATAATATTTTTTTTTATACCAAAATAGGAAAATAGGCAAACTCGCTTAATATTCAAATATTTTGAATTTATATGATAATCTGATTTCAACATATTGAGTTCAAAACATAAAAATAAGAATTCAGTGAATGTATAATGAATGACTTGTAATTTAATTCTTGCTGCATGCAAAAATGGCTATTTTTGGCTAGTTATAAAGGTAAAAAGTTTTAAGATATTGTTTATTGTATAGATAGAAAACGTATAATAGAAAAAATAATGTGATTGAACTTATTTTTCTATTAGATTTTCTGTATTATATAGATACGCCACGTCTTAGAATAAACGAAGTTTGTCTTTCTTCATATTCTGGTGTTATAAAACTTAATTTAAGAATAGTGTGTACACTTGAACTTTCTTATAGTAAAGCGGCTTAACTTTCAATTTTCAGTGTTGCCAGTCCTTTTACATCTCGTATCCCGGATATAAGATGTGTACCGACGGTAATTCAACAAGGCCGTGCCGCTCTAGTGACATCCTTCGGCATTTTCAAATTCATGGTGAACTACTCGTTAACGGAGTTTCTCTCCACCGTGATTCTATACTCTATCGATTCCAATCTCACGGATCTCGAGTTTCTCTTCATCGACATCTGTCTCGCTGTGAATTTTGCATTTTTCTTCGGCAAAACACAGGCTTACACGGGCAAACTCGCCAAGAAGCCACCGATGTCGAGTCTTTTAAGCTTCACCTCACTTTTCTCCCTAGCCATACACATGGTATTCATGACGATTTTCCAAGCGACTGCCTTTTACGTTGTCCAACTACAGCCCTGGTTTACTCCATTCGTTATGAGGGATGAATTCGGCTATAGCAGTTATGAAAACTATTCGGTATTCTGCGTATCCATGTTCCAGTACATTATTCTGGCGATAATCTTTTCGCGTGGCAAGCCGTACAGAAAAGCTATTTACACGAATTACAGTTTCGTCTTGTCGCTGCTGATCATGACTGCCGTTTGTGTTTATATAACTCTCAGCCCAGCTCATTGGATTGTCAATGTGCTTCAGTTGATGGTGCCACCGGCATTCAACTGGAGATTAACGATTCTTGGCTTTGCTCTGCTTAATTTCATCGTATGTTTCTGCACGGAGTACTTTTTAATCGAATGGGCGATCGAGCAAAAGATCAAGCCGAGAATTTATAAGCCCGAAAAATCCAAGAAACTTTATTTGAAGATAGGACATGATCTGGAACAGGATCGAACGTGGCCACCGATCAACTCGGAACTTCCTGTATTACCGATTACACCTAGTGCCGGCAACATTATTAATTCAAGTAGAAAAATGAGTGCCGTTGATTTGCACGCTAATAAAGGATGCTTTGACGAAAAACTGTTGAACGAAGAGAATAGGACAGAAACTCGTAACAATCAAGGCTTCGACAATGCTGCTTTTATGGACGACGATTCGATAAATGTTAATTTTAGTAGTAAATTATGAAAATTGTATAAAAGATTTTAAGTATGAAGTATTATGTAATGTTAATAATAAAAGTATTTTATTATATTTTTATAAATAAAAAGAACAGACTTATAAAATTGTATTTTTCTTGAAATTGAATAAATTTTGAGATTATTGAACCTTAATTATCTCAGATAATGTACTCGCTATATTTGGATTGAGATTAAATAATTGGTCCAATCAACTTCGTAAACTAAATGGTGATAGTATAATAGTAAAAACACACCATTAGATAACATTTTACGCCGAATGAAAGTTCTCTAAAGAGACACTCGAAAAAATTATTTAATTTCTTGAATGCTTGTATTTGCTTATATAACTGCAGACATTATAAAGCATTCGGCTCCTGGTATTATGCAGCCAGTGTTACTCTGAAGGAGGTTGAAATCAATTTTAGCCTAGACCTCGGCAGGTTTTTGCAAGAACTCTCTAGAGATAATTTAATTTTCTTTTAAAATTAAGTTTCTTTTGTAATATTGTGTAATAAAACAACATAGTGTTGATATTACGTTTGTAAAAATTTGTTTGTATATATTCATGTCCCACAGCCCTGAAGAGGAGCGTATAATTAAAGAATATCCGAAACATTGGTCCTGTAATAATAAAAAGTGCATTGTTTGGATCTAGTTAGTGCTAAATAAAATTGAGTCATAGATGAGTTTTTTTTCTCAAGAGAAATAATGGTCAAATTCGTGTCAGGGTATCAAATTAAATATACTAAAGTTTGTTTGAAGACCCTAGGTGTTCACAATAATCTGGTATTCAGGTTTATTCGTAGCATTATACTAGTATAAATTTTCATCGAATGCATCTGTTATGTTTGTATAGCGAAAGAAGCTTTATATATCCGTGAGATTTCATACTTACAGAAGATATATAATTATGTTTGTATATCCTTTTAAATATTTTTCTAAGCACAATTAGTTCGTCCGAAACATTAATTCTTTAATAAATAAGAAGCAAGTGACACGCTAAAGGAGAACGGCGCAGAACATTTTTTAAATGTAAGAAATGTATTTCAAATAATCATCTTAGGTTGGAGGGATCGTAGTCTTATTTGTGAAGTATCAGGAATTGACTGAAGCTCTATATATGGATATGGAAGCATCCAATATATCTTACGTCCGATGCAGATATTGGAGCGCGGTAGGATCAGAAGGATCTATATAGACTAGATCAGTCAAAAGACGTATAGCCCCTTTCTACGAGAAGATAGAAAAAGGGAAAAAAGAAGGGAGGAGTTAAGAAAATCTCGCTGCGGTTCGTCTCCAGCGACATGCCGTTACAGTAAAAAAGAAAAACGCTGAAAAACATCCCTTTCTTTGTTGTTGATCATGCTGGTGTAGTCGCGAGATAAGATCCCAGCATTATGCCGACAACCGCGCTCTCTCGGGCTCTTTGAGTAATCGAGATTTTTAATGAAGCTTCCAGGCGAACGAGTGCTTTGGCATTTTTGTTGCAGTCCGTCCGCCGCTTTTCTCTTTTACCCCCCTTTGCGTCTCTCTCTCTCTCTTGCACGAGTATTTTTCTCCCGAGCAGCGCATCGAGCTACCGCTAGTTTCATTCTTTCTTTTTTTTTCTTCTTCCGAGCTCGAGCTAAATTATCTTGCATTGTAAATTCCTTTCTCTCTCTCTGTCTGTCTGTGTGTCTATAACTCGGACTAGTCGTTTATGGCTTGTTATCTAAGACGCGTGCAGCCCTTTATCCTCTCCGCATTCTTCATTTGAAAGGGGCCGAAGGTCCGTTAAGCTCGAAGATGGGGATTTCGCGTGTGTGCAGGATCGTGAGTAGGGGGTAGAGAAAAAGAAAGAGAGAGAGAAAAATGCTTTAGCTCGAGGAACGAATGGCCAGATTCGAGATATACACGCGCGCGCCGCTGTCTCTCATACACTTCGCTCATTGCTTCCTCATGCGCTGCACGTATTGTACGAAAAAAAATGAGTCTCTGTCCCTTGTGTTTTATGGGCGAAGCGTATATATATATATATAATTCCGCGAGTAAGCCGATAAATAAATTGCTGAATGCGTCCGTTTGATTATGTTTGCGCTCGTATTCTCGCGCGCGAACAAGCAAGCCTCGAGTACCTCGATGTTTTAACGATGAAAGCATTACGCGCAAAATCCCTTCAATTTATTTCAGCGGAGCGTCCGCTTCGCCACCGCCACCGTCACGCGCGATTCGTAATTGAAAGGTTATTCGTTCATTTGAGAGTTTATATATAAAAGTACATGATATGGAGAGAGAGAGCGAAAGTTATACAGCTGTTTGGTTAATAAGCGCCTGTTTACCCTTAATCTTTGGAAGAGATGTAAATTTGAAAAAAATGTTTTGCCTCGTGATGTCGTATATATATATATATATATATATATATAGCGAGCGGCTATACGGAATAGGTATACTACATATTCGCGAATATGGACATTTCTTTTGTCGGAAATTCAATTTTTGAAACGCGCGGAATTCCTCGTCGCCTACCGCAAAGCTCCTATCGGTGCAACGCAAATAATGCTATATAACAGAATTTTGTATGAACGAAATCGTTGAGTACATAGTCCTGTACACTCTATATAACTATTCCATTGGAAATGAAAATAAAAATTCTTTTCATATTCACTGAATATATATATACAGACTTCAGAAGGTTGCCTTTTATTGTGATTATGTCAAGGCAATGTTTATCGGAAGCGGAGGGTTTATATTGTTCTCACTGAATATATAACTGGTAAATATATATCTGCATCGTACAAATAAATACGCAAATGTTGGCGTCGTATATATAAACTGCACAGCGGCGACATTGAAGAGAGGTGTAAAATAATCGCTATTCCACTTAAGCACTGCCAATTAATTGCACTTTCCCGCGAGGGAAGCCAGTGGAGCAGAGAGCGAGAGAGAAAGAGTTGGAGTGCAGCGACGAGCGAGAGATGACGCAAAACGACGTACTACCACAGAACCTCCCGCCGCTACCGCCCACCGAAACAAACGACGCAGCTCGATCTCGCTTAGCTTATACCTTCTCCGGTGCATTTGACGCTTTTTGCCGCCAGCTCGCATTTAATACCTCCACGGCAAAGCTCTATATATATATATAGGTCCGGGGCTACGCCACTGCATGCGACGCACTGCGGACTATATAAGCTCCTCCCTATTATCCTTCTCATTCTTCCTCCTCTTCTTATTCTTCTTCTTCGCGGGTGTTAATTAAAGAATGGAGGAGAGTCGTCCGATGCATTTGCGTCGTTGAATAATGAACGACCATATATAGGTATATACATTATACACACATTCTTCCTTGCCTCACCAGCCGCGAAAAGTATAAGAAAGGGGTGGGATATATATGTCTCACTGAGCTCTCTCGTGAGAATTCCCTCGATTCTACTGTTCCTCCCTTGGTAATATAGCCCTATATATATATTTACGCGTTGTATAGCCTGGTAGTTTATGCTGTACGTTGGTGCTGTGCGAGAGACAAGATTATTTGACGCGATACGCGATGCGACAGGCTCGAAAATTAAGTCATTAATAATTCATCATTCTGAATTACCGTAGTAAATTGATCTTGCGTGAGCGTTGGATTTTTCTTCTTCTTCTTCTTCTTCTTGCTCTCTTGCTCTGTTGTCAGCCATTAGTTTTACTTAATAGTTAATTGGGTCGTGGCCGAATGTCATATTTTCCGACCTTATTGGCGTTCTTATACGTCGTGCAGCAGGCGCACGCGCTACTTACTTTGCGCGAAACGCCGGGGGTTTATGATGCGCGGCCGAGTGCGCGCGCCTTCGCGAAATTAGAAGATAAATTAAGCCCAGATTTGTTCATTTACCGAGTGAGAGAGAGAGAGCCAAGTAGTGAAACATTTCGCGCTAATTATTTCCGAGTTTCATTCGTGTTCATCGTATAACCGTGTTCTTCATTATTTTCCATTAATAAATGTTATAGTTTGATTTACTCCTATTGTATAATTATTCTTCATGTAATAGCTCCGTGACATATATGTTGGGAGCAGAAGGTGCCAGGGACCGTCTCGATAAATAACAATACGAACAAGGAAGGACTTGGATTAAACCGGAGCTCTCAATCCTTAACGAGGTAGCCGATACTTTCATTTACGCACCGCGGCCACGTCTATATAATTGCCGAGCCTAACAAAGTAAGAGCATATAGCCAGTGTGCGTGGGGGATACGTGAGTCCTTCGTCGCGGCGCTTGTAACAATAAAGGAAAGCTCTACAAAACACATCGCGTACGTATACCCTTTGCTTTTTGCACGTGAGTCTTCTACGCGAGGGAGTCGAAACTTCGTTATATGGGGGACGGGCCGCCTATACATCCAAGATATCTCGTGGAAAATTGTTTAAAAAGCCACTTTCGCTTCCGTCTAGCTTCCATAAAAGTTCTTTCGCTCACTTAGGCGAGCGGGTAAACATGTTTTTTAGTTGTTGTAGCCATTAACTTCTTTATCGACTGTTCGATATAGCTATGGTTCGACGGAACCAGGTCCATCAACACGTGTATAGGCAGTTTTAATTTTAATCGTATCGCCGATAAAGTGCAGTACACAAAGTGATACATTAGACGGATTTACCTCCCGCAATACTTTCTCTTAATTTCATTTCTCGCCTAGTTCTTTTTTTTTGGAACCAACTTGACTATAGTCAAAACAATCGATATTTTCACAAGAAAGAATTGAGTTTACCATGAAAACACCGAGATATTCGACAAGTTTGTTTCTCGATCGCAAGCTCACTCCTCCTTGGCACACAGAGAAAGAGAGAGAGAGAGAGAGAGAGAGAGAGAGAGAGTAAAGGGAAGAGACGAGAGCTCGATCTTCCATTGAGGAAACCAATGGATATTCGCAGGCCTCGTATAGTTGCGCGGGCGCGCGCTCACCGACCATAGCCAATTTCATTTACATTTCCGGCGTAGCGGAGCAACTCTGCGCAGTCGTTCTGCAGTTCTGCTCTGCTCTCTACTCTCTGCTAATCTCTCCGCGACCCTTCGTGATTCGAATCTCAACGCCAAGAGCCTTTATATATATGTAATCGGCATGGAATTTCCGCGCGCACTCTCATCCGTCCGCTGTCTTTTCTGCACGTATATAGCCCCCCGGCTACCTTTTTTACGCCGTGTTCTCTTTCTCTCAGCTTCCCTCGAGCGACCTTGAACGTTTTTATCTCAGTTTTAGCCCTCCTCGAGTTCACTTGCCTTCCCTACTGCTGCTCGACTTTCTAAGCTTTGGGGGCTAGACTCGTGGCTGTACGTGGCGAAGCTTCATCTCGAAGGGTTAATTGGGGTTACGCTTGCTCGACACGTATATCAGGGACGAATTCGTTATACCCGTGGGTTAACTGCTTTTAATTTCATGTCTTTTGGAAGGGTTTGATTTGGGAATTAAAAGGAGTGTGTGTGACCTCTGGATGTTATTTTACTGATTTAAAGGTACGGCGCTGTACGAGAAACGTGTTTTCGGCGGCGTATAACTTCACGGTCAACAGTTTCTTTTTGTCGTTTTGGCTTCTGACTACGGTGTAACTGCTTTAGATCTTTTTGAGATATAGTATAGAACGTGCGTGTGTCTCCTCTTGTTCTCTTGCTCTAAATCTACGAATAATGTGATTTGCTCAGAATGTGTCAAATACTTGGGCACTATGTATTTTCAACTTTTGAATCAGTAAAGATTGCAAATGGATTATTTTTCTTTTTCTCTTTTACGCGATGAAACGCGCGCGTAATTCATCATTGCTGATTAATATATACGAAGTAAGCTCCCTCGAGATTTATGAATTAATTATACGACGACAGTAATTCTCACCAGTCAAGCTAAATTAATAACTCTTATAACAATTGTTATAGCTTTGATTAAAGTCAGCTCCTTGGGTTATATTCGTGGCGATCATTTTTCGCGCGGCGACAACGTCAAATGCCGTGATTTGCCCTATAGGTATATACACCAATAACCCGCCACGACCGAGAGAGAGAGAGCCAATTTTTTCACTTCTCGCACAATCTGTTACGCTCTCTGTATCGATATCTGGTAATCAGTTAACCCTCATATGATCGATCTCATCGCTTCTCCTTTTATTAAATTCATAATTCCTATACGCGTATATATATAAATAAGCTTATGTATATTGGAATCTGAAATAATGGCGCATTTAATTCCGAGATAAAGCGTCCTAATACCTATAAGAGAATGAATGTTGGAGATTAGACGACCCCCGCGCGGAAAGGCAAACGATCGGCATCTCGGCGGCACCAGTCGCTTATCTAAGCCTGATTTAGAGTCGTGCCTATGCGAGGAAAAATTATACGCCAGCCAAAGTTCTCACCCTTCGGAGGTTATAAGCTAAATGGCATTCTCCTTATGAGCGCACGTGGAAAATGAAACCAATCAAGACTCAATCACATCAAGATTCAAGTCCTACCCCTCGCTTTTCCCTTTCTATTGCAACGATTCCTACCCTCCCTTTCTCTCTCTCTATGTTCCTATACGCAAGGGCGCGAGATTTCATAAATTCACTTTTCCGCTTTGGCAAGTTTCGTGAATGATGCGCTCGTATCTTCTTGTCGGTCGGTCGGTAATTGCGTCTCGCGCGATGTTGAATCAACGTTATGCTAATGCTCCGTGAGAGAGACTGTGTGTAGTACGTGTAAGAGAGAGAGAGAGAGAGAGAGAGAGAGAGAGAGAGAGAGAGAGAGAGAGAGAGAGAGAGATATGGAATAACGAGTTACCGGTTATTTCAGCTTTTAATGTGAATTTAATTACGCGCTCTGACTCTCGGCAGTCGCTTCTGCTCTTCTTGTTGAATAAGCAAGTGGTAGTGGAGTTTTGTCGTCTCGTCGCACGACGACTCGCACTACTACTATATATAGTGCTCTGTTTTCGCGTGACTGTGTGTTTTATTTCTGTTTCTGACTGCAGTGAGGAAGCGTTCAAGTTTTGGACAATTTTCGTGCATACGAGCTCGATTTAAATTGTAATGGTCTCGTGTACATAGGTTTTGCTCTCTCTCTCTCTAACTCTCTCGGCTCCTCCAATTCATCGCCAAGTCTATTTCACTTTGCGCGCTGTGCCAAGTTAACACTCCAACTAAGAATAATCCGCTGTATATTATCTTATTATCTTATATATATGTATATTAAGAGACCGCAAACATAAACTCGTCCGAATCGCTCGGCATCGCAACAGCAGCAGCTGCGCACAAATAATCGAGTATTATTTATTTCGTCGCGCGAGGCTGTTATAAGCACACTGCACGTGTGTGTGCGGTGCAGTATCGCGAAGCCGTGCGTAGTATATATATATATATGGGAATCGAGTGCACGCGCGAATGTCATGCTATGCAGCAAGAGGGAGGGAGAGAGAGAAAGAGAGGTTACACGTGCAAGAGTCGATAGGTGCTAGACACAAACATGTATGGCTTATCGGAATGGATTCGTCCTCTGTGTGTTTGTGTGGTGGGCGACTCGCAAACGTTTGCGGTGGGCAATTAAGTTAGGCCCATTGTCGGTTTATAGCGCTTCGAGACCGCGAATGCTTATTCTCTCTCTCTCTCTCTCTCGCTCACTCGCGTCATCAGGAGGTGAATTTGTCGCGCGAGGTGGCTTATACCAAACGAGCCGCCATTCAATGACCAGCCATCGCCCCATATATGATAATGGCTATTGTGTGACTTTGGTCGAGGCTTGTTGCACACGGTCCAGTGCAATACGATCGTATATACGGATAAATATTGTAACGCAGACTTTGGCACCTGCGCGGCGCCGATGTGTTTGTATATATATGTTGGTGGATGAGCTCATTGCCGCGCGTGTCCCGGTAATTTTGCAGTGCTCGTTAATATAGTATTATTATATAGTTTGAAAGGTTCGAAATTTTCTCCGTTTGTTGGCTGGTTATACCTTAGACTGCTAAATTATCTATTTCATACAGAATTCGTTTATTTTCTATTGAGAAGCATAAAACTGAATCATTTTTAAATGAAAATGTTAATATTTACACACCTGAGCTCATTCGCATAATATATAATGTAATAATAGAATGAACGTTTACATCTCTAATACCTTTAGCGCGATTAAATTTTCTAGAGTAAACAACAGCTGTAAATTTATCGATATCAACTTAGAAATAATTTACCTAAAATTTGTGCGCTCCTCTTGAAAGTTTACAAATTTTAAAAGATATACATACAAGAAGCTACTTAAAATCTTGGCGAATTTATGGTGAATATATAATTAATCAAGATTTACGCGCACTTGCACTATACACATTTTAACCTTCGCGAGCGAGCAAGATAAACGCGTTAAATTCTATTACCCGTGGGTGCAATGGAGTCGGAATTAAAAAAGATTTCGAAAGATCATTAATTACAGCTCTTAAGCTAGAAAAAAGAGTCCCCTTAAAAAATTTTCCCGCGATATATAACTCCTGCGAGCGAGCATCGAGTTCGATTAAGTCTTTTTCGCGCTCTCTTGCTTTGTTCTCTCTCCATCTTCCAGTACCCCGGAAAAATAATCGAGCTCGCGCGCCGAGTCCCGGGAGAAAAAATAATAGTGGTGCGCGTATAACTTAAGAAGTGTCCCGCGGCGTTATACCAGCAGCCTTGGACTTCTCTGCGCTCCGTATAGCCGAGGAACGGAGGGATCCTCTCTTTTTCATTTTCACTTCTATAAAGGGGGGGATTCGGGGGATATATACTCTCTTCTCTCCCGGACGCTCGCGCGCAATTTAGCCTTCGTTAAAGTGTTTTTCTTTCCCTCTTTTTTTCCCCAACTCGCCCTCTTTCTCCCTCTTTCTCCTACTCGGTCGAGTTCCTTTTTGTTGTGCCGTAAGTCGAGGAAGAGAAATGCACTAAGAAAGCGGCGGTTCTTTTTCAGCGACGATGCGGCTCGCCCGATATTCTATATAGAATTGCTGGAATTCCGCATTATGTGCGATCGTAACCGGTGCTTTTATGCGTTGCACTTTCGGCTCGTACGCCTGTCCTTTATATCGCTAACCGATAAATTCCTTCCAACGCGACGATGCCAATGCGATTTCACTGGAATGCGCGTTATTCCCACACGCGTGATCCTAATGTATATATAAGTTCGCCTACGCACCGGCAGGACTTTTATCCAGGGAAAATCTAACGACGCGCGAGAAATAACACGTTATATATACGTATAAGATTCGTATTACGCCTTTTCCCGTGAAGGATTTAACTCTCGTAAATATCTATATAACGATCGCCTCGGCGAGATAATATAAATTCACTTTTTCCTCGCAAGTTTAAATAACGGTTAAGCGCTTAGCGCGTACAGGTGTCTCGGAATGCGATATATAGAGGAGCTCACGCGGTCACCACACATCGGTTCGGCGATCCATAAATATTAGTGCAGCGAAAGTCGCTTTACACACACACGGTTTATACATACATATTCAAGGTAAAAAGCGATCCGCATCTCGATATATAACCGAAACTCGTTTACTCGATTTGTGCCGTGTACGTCGCACACACACACGTGGCATGAGAGCTGTGAAAAATAAAAGACCTCGACGCGCCAGTAAGAGGCAGATGAAAATCCTTCCCAACCGTGTATGCGGTTTGTATTGCGAACTTTTCCATCGCAACAGCACGACAACGAGCTTGGAGCTGTTGGTTATACCTACCGCGCAGATCTCGCGCATGTGTGACAGCCGCTCGCGAGCCTTTGCTTCTTTGTCAGGACGCAGCATTACACGAGGCTTTAGCCGTGAAATTTGTTAATTAATCTTCCCACCAGCTCCCCTATACAGCAGCAGCAGCCCCACCCCTTTGTCGGCGCATTTCCTCCCTTATTGTATATATATACGCGCCTGCGGGCTCGAGAGATTAAATAGCTTGCCGGGCTGACCGTCCAGCCGTCGTGTGTGTATTATACGCTCGTCCCGCGCGACGCAAAGCTGCGGCACAGTGTTTTCAATTCACTCGCGCGCCGCCGGCTAATCGACCCCTTATATATATACACACACATATACGCCGTTTCACTTCCACCTCGGCCCGCCAAATCCTTTAATATCCTTGTTAGCGAGGGCTAATCGCCGATAATGGCCCGATCGCTTTAGCATTTGCCGCGCGCGCGCGCGCCCAATTTTTATGTATACCTGTGCAACGGCGCACCGCTTGCGTTGATGGAATGCCTGCAGCGGATAATGTATATTGTGCGTATATTTAATAATTCCGCGCGGTGAATTTTGCGTTGTTTATAAGCTCTTAAAACTCTTAGCGCGCGTTATACCTCGTCGTTGGGTGTGAAATCCCTTCGATGTATAGCGATTTCGTCTTTCTTTTGTACATTTGTGGCAGTGGTTGGAAAGTTATATTTTCTGTAATGAAATGCATTATCTTTTAAGTCTCTTTTAAGTGTCCGAAATTCCGTTTTTTATTTTTTTTATTTTTGACTGAAGGAGATTTTAACAGTTGTTTAAGGACTCTCTCATACTCTGAACTTTTGATAAGAGGACGATCTTATAAAAGAATGTAAAAATTTGCATCGTAAAGTTGATCTTGTAGTAATAAATTACGACTGGAATTAGAAAGTTAAAATAGTGATCCTCGACTTTTGTCATTATATGTTTTGACTTGTTTTGCAACATTTCTATTCAAAATTTTCATACAATAATAGACTTTTGTATAATTTCTTTTGTAGCCTTGAAGCATTACACTTATCAACTATGCACCTAAATATGTCAACCAATTAATTGTGAAAATTAAGGTTGTTTTTACAAAGAAGTATTATACAATATATAATTGTATCAAAAATCTTGAAATCTAGTAGTTCTTATCTGCAGTAGTAAATCATTTAAATGAATATAAATATGTATAGTGCATATATGATAAATAGTTTTACGCGATGTATGAGAATCATATTGTACGCTGGAATAGCAATAAAACACTTTAAATGTGAGATCCTCCACAAAGTATTTGATAAAGTCCTTTTTAACCGATAGATTTATGCGTAGGCTGCGCATTTTATCAACGCTCATCCGTTAAATTACGACCGTCGCAGTTAAGAAAATTTATCCTCATTACATACGAATTAATCCAATTGATTATCGGATCTGCATCAATTACAAGCTAATCCAGCAACGATGAAAGATTAATCGAAAGAGTAATCTAATCGCTATTTGCACGCGAGCCGGAACTTCTCGGATCCCAGATGCATGTTTAATTTTTCACGTGGGCCGCGTGTGTGCATTGTTCGAGCGAGCCTTTAATCGCACGCACTTGTTATCAATGGCTCATTCATCACTGCGGTATAACTATTTAAAATGTTTTTTTTTCTGTCGTGCTTGCAAATTCAAGGATCGTGTATCGTTCTACTGCGAAAAAGTAAGGATACTTTATACGAAAAGTATTTTGTACTAGTCAATTTAACTGTGACACTCGAATTGTTGAAAGTCAACATTAATTATTTTCAAAGTTCGCGTGTAGGATTAGTAGATCGGCACCGAGTGTGGTCAGACGTCGTTATATTACAGTAGATACGACTCCATTAATTTCGTAAGAATATTTTCGAAAACCTCGTGCCAAGCCGATTAATTAACGGAACCATCCTATTAGATTTCAACATGGGCGTAAACATTGCACATAGATATTAACGTTCAACGCGCATGTTATATCCAAGATTCACCATTATAAAGCTATATAAATAGCACGATTATTATTTTTTCCAAAATCGCTTCTTATCTCTTAAGGAATAATAAAATTCTTGAATCTCGTTGTAGAAAAGAATCTTTAATATAATGATCAAAGTTTATTGGAAACCTCAGATTATTTTGAAAGTATAATTACATCATGACTTTAAGAAAGCCCTTTTACTCAGATATTCAATAATCATAAATCTGGAACTATTGTAGATCTTCTACAATATCAACAAGTTCGGAAGTAAAACTTTTCATACTACTTTTATTTCTAGTTTCAAAAAGTACTAAAAATGATTTTATTTCCGAATTTATTAACTTTTTTACTTTCATAATGTCTTAAACATTTTTGAGACTAGTATACTTAAATTTGAGAAATCGCGCGTATTTCTTTTTTTTGGTTTTATCTTCTGATGTCAGAGAACACCTGCTATAATTTAATAATAATTCGTGGCCCAGAGGTAAAAAGAAAGCTCTTCCCTACTTAGTTTTTACGTCACAATGTTAAACGATGCCATTAGTATTATGACGCTCAAGTTTGCTGCAATTTAGATAAGTTTCATTGTGATTATTTTGTAAAAAAGAAACAAAATCATTCTGTGGATTTGTGTTTAAAATTTAAAGAATGAAAAAGATTCTTGCTGATTATTCGTACACACTTTTATTGCCGTTAAAAGACTGTTTGATACATAAGCCAATGTTTATAGGCCATATCAATAAATCCCTTTGCAAAGCCAACAACAATTTTACAAAAGGGACTTAATATTCATATACATACACATAGATCCGAAAAGTCGGTACGAGCAGCCTTTTCACGGGAATTAAATACCGTTTGAACACCCGTCAAAAAGCTTCTACTCTATCAAGCCGCAAAACAAATTCCAATTTGCGATCACACCAAATATCAAAGTCAAACTTCACGCTTCTCAACAAATGACATTCACAGTACATAAAAAACAATATATAGCCATCGCAAAAGATGCACACACGACACACGTCGAAGGATAATAAAGAAAGAAGGCCAAGCCTCGAAAGGCATCTTGATTCCGTATTCCCCATACGACTTCTATACTCCTCGGCGAAGCACGTGTCAACTGTTTGTCGACCCTTTTTTTTCGGGCATTAAGAAAATTAAGTGTACAGTGATGGGG
>UELV01001302.1:0-17252 GCA_900490015.1 Megastigmus stigmatizans
CGTTACTGCTTCTGCTCTTAGTTGATAAAATGCGGAGGTGAAGAGCCCAAGCAGCTAATTAAGTGGGGATGCGATCGGGGCCTATGATCGGTATCTCGATTATGGGTGATAATGACCTGATCATGTTCGTAACACTTTTGTTCTCGGGACCTGATTAAAATTAAAGGACTCCATAGGTTTTGTAAGTTTTTATTATAGAAGTTAAAAACATTATGCAGAATGTCTGCCATTATAATAGAGATTTTCTAACAAAGGCAAACCTACCGCATTGAAAATAAATATGTTTTTGTAACACGCGTTGAATGTTCTGTAATATTTTGTTTTTAATCCTAAAGAACATTATTCAATATGTATCCACTGATTTCACCAATAAAAGAATCTTTTTCTTGTACCAATGATTTTATATTTAATATTTGAATATTTTACTATTAATGTATTTAAACATAATTTTTCACTATTGTCTCAGCTACAGTTTAATTTTACAAAAAAAAAAAAAAAAAAAAACTACAGAGTATAGCTATCGATCATTCAGAAAGTGAGAGTACAATAGAAAACTACAATAGAGGGGATAGCCCTTGAAAGCTCGAGACCGCGACGCAAGCAAGTCACGCGAGCCTACGACCGAGTTAAAAAATAAAAAAAAAAGAAGAAAAGAAAAAGGAAAAAAAGAGACCCGCAGATACGGCAATTATGAATGTCCGAGGCTCTTAGCACAATGCACGTACTTACAACTCGTAGCGGGTGTAATTAGATCGCAGCGATTATTGAGTGAATGCAGCACCGGACCGCACTTATATCCCGAGACCATTGCCAGAGTTCGCGATGCATCTCGGACGGAAAAGCATGAGCCACCGTAGCGGCATAACTAAACAGCGGTTTCTGATCTATCGCTCGCGCTACAGAAGCGTTGGAAAAACTCATTTGATTCCGATGCCTGATAAATTTTTAATTATCGCCTGTAAAAGGTATATATATATGTGTGTGTGTGTGTGTGTGTATGTGTGTGTGTGGGTGGGTGGGTGTGTGCGAGTGTGTGTATTCATATAAGGTAAGTCGCGTCGATGTTCGGATCGGATAGCAATCGAAATGTATCTCTGCATGCGTGCGATTGAAAATTCAAGATCTTTCTATTACGGAGCTCTTAATTTATTTCCGTCGCTTTCGCCTCGGTCATTCGTATGCACTTGACCCCCTTTATTACCTATTAACGTGTTCTTATTGTTTCGATTAATTATATATATATTAATTGTGACGTTATTTATTAAGCGCATGTTTACAGCTCAAACACAATTGATTCTATAAATTCAACGCGGCACATCGCTTATTCAGTTTAAAATTCAAATCAATGTAATCATCATAGCGTTTCTTCTCGAAGCCTATACTTAACAATTACACCGTTTGATTTATCCGGCAATTCGATACGTACACACAATTCACGATCGCAATCGAATGTTGAAATTGTCGTATATACAACGGCGCGCGCGGTCATTTCTAAATATAGAAAAAACACGAGTAAAAAAATCGTAAATCAAGCCGTCCCGTGGCAAATGCTCACATATGTTTACTAAAATAGAAACAATTAATACAAGCATGGGTTAACCGTCGGACGTCGCAATCGCGCTCGAGGAACATTCTTCTCATCGGTATATAAAAGTTATCACAGGCGAAGGTGCACACGCGCGCGCAACATTATGCCGCACATGCACAACATTATGCCAGCGACAAAGAAAAATAAATTATTTCGCAATCTTATTTTTACGGATGATCGTGTATAGTGTTAGAAGATGGTTAGAAGATGGACAAAGCTCGCCGTCTCTCTTACACATGTATATATAGGAATATTGTCGTAGTCCAGTCGTGTCGCAACGACTTCTCGCGCCTATACGCGAGTTCAAAATGCGCTTTTACGCGTGTGGCAGCGGCAGCGGTCTCGTGCGGTGTAAATTAACGTCTCGCGAGCGATGCGCCGTACAGAGGCGATGCACGAATGCTAAATCACTCTTCGGTCTAAGCTGCGTTCTTAGTGTGTATATATACATATACTTACCTATACGTAGGAATGCCACGCGCGCACAGAAGCTTTCAGCTGTTTGTGTGTACATGGATATACTTAGAGGGTTAGTAACGCCGTGTAATTATTATCGTTTCTGCCTATCGTCTTGCGCCGCGCGACCTGAATTATGGTTTTGTCGAGACAATGGACGTATCGCGTTTTTATATTTGCCAAACGCGAAATTTACTTATTTCCCATGACGTATACGCTAGCGATTTATTTGCGTTTGCAGTCCAGTTGAGTGTGCGCTACACCTGCAACAAATATTCCGAATAACTTCATTGTTGGAGCGTTTCTCTTTATACTCTGCGCTATTAACTTATTAACGATGAGATATCTTATTCTTAGGCTCGTTTCTCTGAAAG
Source organism: Megastigmus stigmatizans (assembly GCA_900490015.1). Lineage (NCBI taxonomy): Eukaryota > Metazoa > Arthropoda > Insecta > Hymenoptera > Megastigmidae > Megastigmus > Megastigmus stigmatizans. The sequence continues at coordinate 2,419 of UELV01001302.1, forward strand.
CTTTACTAATCTTTGAATGCCAAATGCTGAATTACTTTACAACTACCTTAAGAGAGCAGTTAGTCTGGGTTTTTGTATAGGAAAAAAAAAACTGGAAACAAAATGTTTTTTCTCCACTAATATCGAACCACGCCATTTTTATAGGTGTTTAAAAATAAACCGAACAGGCGATAAATAATTAACGATCATTGCTATATTTGCGTTGTAATAGAATCGCATACTACAGCTCGCACCGATAAACACAGAGGCATTAAAAGCTAGCTTACTTACGCTGATTTACGATTCAATTTACAATTTTGTCCGCTGCAGCGCTTTCTCGCACCTCTCTGTCCGCGCGCACTTGCAGAAACAAAACACGCCGCATATATTCCAGTTTTTCCCCTTTGCATTATATGCACGCGAGCGAGAACGAGCACAAACTCGCCGTTTTAACATAGCTTCTCTGGTCGTTCTACGAATGCACGCGCCGCGAAATATACTCGAATAAACGCTATAAATCCGCGTGCGCGCACGCCTCAGATAACAATTCCTAATTAAATGTTAAGAGGCCACTCGGCGGGCAGCCACTTTACGGCGAACATAAATCAGTAGGTCGCAAGCGCCCTAATACGACCAACGAATCGCACTTATCGATTAATGCGCGCTGGACTCGAGCTTCGTGCCAGTCTAAGTATGTGCCTGTGTGTGTGTGTGGGTAATAGCAGCGAGTAATTAAATAAGTCGTGTTTGACCATAATGTAGCTGCGCGTGTGTTACCGATGAGGCGCGATTTACATCGGCTGACCAAGTTGAGTCGTAAAGTTGGAGGATGAGTCGCGTGCGTGCGTGCATTTGCTGAAAAGATAATGGAGGGAAGGATTTTACGTCGCGGGTGAAACCGTTTCTACGCGCAAAAAATGGACTGATCGATTTTTTAGTCTCGTTTTCAATTCCGAGATGTTTTGCTCTATTACAATTGTGTACGAATAGTGAATAAGTATGTTCAGTCTTTTCGTACGATATAGTCTCTCTTTTAGATTTAAAGAGTGCACCTAAATTTGAATCAGCGAATATTGGTACACTGTTTGAGAAAAAGTGCATATACGTTTACATTGATTTATTCAAATAAATTTGCATCACAGCTGTAAAATTCACTGGGAAAATAGTTTATGTACCCTGGCGTTTGATTAGTGGGCCAATTTTCACTTTTCCAGTGACTTTCCTCTGGTTCAAATTTAGAGAGTGAAATACTCATTTTTGTACACTCAAAGTATTTTTGCGAGTATGAATATTTATTTTATAAACATAAAACTAACCGTTTACTTACGTTTCAATCTACCGCAAGTAAACGCGTTTTCGCTTTTTTAAAATTTTCACTCAATCGCGAGCTAAAGCAAGGTTATAAATATAATTTACCAAGAAATTGCTCTCTAAAAACCCCTCCGCAAATTAGTAGATATTTAATTTCAGTAATTAAGCAGTGAACCGCGCTGATTGCTTCCTCCTCCGCAACAGGACGCCCAGCGTGAACACAAAGGGAACGAGGCCTGGATCTCCCCACTTAAATATTTCAGATATATATCCAAGCGCACGGCCCCGTCAAAGGGTTGCCCTATATATATGTATACAGCACCGTCTCCTCGACGAATATAAAACAAAAAAGAAAGGGCTCTTTCGCTCGTTACGTCCCGGGGCATCAGCTGTTCCGCGTTAAGTCTCAACCCTTCATTAATTAATTAAGTCGCTCGACAAAGACTCAGGTGTCTCGCCAAATCCCTTTCTTCCCGCCAGCCCTTCGCTTTAACCACTCGCTACTCGATAATGGCCGGCATTATCATACACACGACCTACTTATAGACCATCGAGGGGGATCGTGAGATTTTCGAATTTTCCGAGAGGTGGAGTGAGAGGCAAAAGGCTCAGGTGCCACTGGACCTTTTCATCGAGCCGAGAAACTCTTCTATATAGATGTATCTACAAAATTGAGAGTGGAGACAGAGAGAGATAGAGAGATAGTGAGTCTTGTCTCTATTGATATGCGAATCGCGCGGCGGAGACTTTGGAAAGTTCGGGCAAAGTTTGCGCGGGAGAGAATATGCTGATCCGCGAAGCTGCAGTGTCGTAATTCAGGAATTCGCGCGAGCAGGCGGGAAATTTTCAATGCTTCCAAGCGTATGCAAACGCACGAATCCACTCTGTCGCCTGTGTGTATGTGTGTGTGTGTGTCTTGAGTGTGTATAGTTTATCTACCCCGACTTCGCAGAAGCCGATATATAAAACTTGCGGTTTTATGCTTTTCGGAAAATTTTCAAGCGAGATGAGTTTTGTGTATACCCACTTGCTAAGGCTATTGTGGATAAGGTAAAGGGTATCGTGAAAGGTTCGAGATCTAATACAATGGTATTGTCTGAATTTTGTTAGTGCACAAACAATGCGTTTGATGTTTTATGTATAATGTTGAAATTGAAAAAAATCTATTTTGTGTTTAGTAAGGTTTTGTACGTGTCTTGTATAAAAAATTCGGAAATAAAGCACAAGTTCCAGTATAAAAAATTAAGGCTATGCAAAAGTAAATAAGATTTCTTATTAATGTTTTGATTTTTACAAAAAAAAAATCATACTATCATGCATAGAACGTAATTGAACCTTACAGTCATTCAAAATATTTACATTCTCACCATGTCTAGATTTACCTTAGCACATCGTTCAAAAATATTTTAAAAATACATATTTGCCAACAGAGCATTTAAAAGGTAAGTTTTTCTGCCAAGTTATACTCTCCGTCGTATGTATATATATATTTATACTGATATAGCTAAGCGATCAAGTCATCGTCCAATTAAATTTCCTCAAGCTCATTGACCCGTCAGTGCAAATTATGATAAAAAAGGCGGAGACCAAACGATCCAAAACTTTCTGTAAACACTAACTCTCGCAGCATCGCTCCTCGCGTACTATCGTAAATTATTTGACGAAGTGGATCAGCGATGTATTGCAGATACGGTAGCCGTTCTCGTCGTCTATATATATATATATATATATATATACGAAAGTACGACGCCTGCACCTCGTTCGATAAGGGATATTATCAGTGACACGCGCAGCGCGCACTGCTGTCTCGTCTTGCCGTAAGAAAGTTTACACGACGATTAGATCGTGACGACGAGAGCAGACCTGGTGTACGCACTTATGTGTTTTTCTTGCGCTCGTCTCGCGACGTTGTATTTATAACAGCGGGTAAATATGGAGACTGGAATGGACGTGTTTGTTTGTAGAAGGCGAGACGATTTTCGTCGTATACTGATTCAGGGCTTTTTTTATTGATGGATTAGCGATACCTATAGTAATGTTGAATGTTTCTCTTTATTTCGGTGTCTTAACCTAATTTGATAATAATCTATGCTTCCTACTGCAAGTGATATGTCGAAATAATTCCTTAAGAACAATTTTAGAATATATTATAGAACTGCCTGGAGAGCTTAACGAGTATTAATTCAATTTTAAGCAATTTTAAGCAATAATATTAAGCAATTTAATTCAGATATCAATACGAATTAAAAAATTTCAAAACGTCAGAATAACAAGCTCCCTCTAAAAATAACCAATTTCTGCAAAGCAGAAAATAAAATCAAATTGTTGAACACACTTGTACTTTAATAATATAATACTAAAATTTTTGTATATGTCCATATTTATAAAAACTCTAACATCGGTCGCCTCTTATAATGCTGTAACAAAACTCAACTTACTAAACATAATTAATGAACATGAAACTCCAATTACTAACTTCTTCAAATTTACGATTAATCTAAGCATTGTATTAGCTGAAATAAAGATATTACGCGCATTACGAAAGCCACAAACGACAAGACAAGTCCCATGTTTATTTCATAGTCTCGCTTGGAAATTAGTTTATTACGGGTTATTTTCTTTTTGCCACACGAAACTAAAATGTTCCTTATGAATGCTACAAAGTACATGTGATTATTAGTGCAATTTCGCCCAACTATCGTATTTCATTCAAATTACGTGTCTTATAAATAAATAAATACACGCTTGCTGATGGCTCCGTAGACGCTCGCGCGAGAGCGCGCGCCTAGCCGTTATTTTAATCAATCGAGAAAGCGTAAATCTCGGCAATTATCCTAACCCCCTCTGCGCGTGTACATTGTTACGACATTATTGCGATTGCGCTTTGCGTGTCGAGCCACTCTAGCACCAAAATTCCCAGCCCTTCCCCCTCACCCCTCCAGATCCAAACGCGCTTTTGATTATCAAAAAGGAGCAAAAAAAGGCTCCGACCAGATGCAAAAAAATTAAAAATCAAGCGATAAATTGCGCAATAAGGCCCCCGTAAAAACCTCTCTAATTTCGCCCCTTAATGTACTACTAAACTCGGAATTTCAAAATGCGCAAGTGCATAAAAATGATTATACGCGCGCCTGGTAATAAGTAAGAGTGCAGCCTCACAATAACCGCAACGTTTCCAACGCCGTGGAAAACTCCTGGGGGGAGAGAAAGAGAGAGAGAGAGAGAGAGAGACAGATAGAGAGGTTTCGCAAGCGCCCCAGCCACGAATGCCGCATAAGAGCTCCCGTATATACTCCGGCAATACGCAAAATGTAACGCGCGCAAGTGACGGCACGTGCGAGGCTCTCCTTCAAGGCTTGGTCTATATGTATAACGCGTCGGGATATAATGGGCCGAGCGGTAGTCCTTAAGGGTATTTAGTGGGCTATTATTGAACTATATTTCTGATTTGTTGCACAGACTTACCTAAGCAGCCATCGCTGTTAAGCATACGACTCGGTTGAAAATTGTGTGTTTTCATAATGTTCGCGTTATAGTTTATATACCTCGAGTTGGAGGTATGTAAATAATGCGAATAAAGTAAGTTATTATGGGATGATTGTTGGATGTTATGTAATTTTTATAGGAAAAAAATAGCGAGTGAAGTAATTTATATTCTACATAATAAAACTGAAGCAGTTTGTTTAGTGCTCACGATGTTCAACTTTGGGTTTTAGTATGTGCTATTTGTTAAACCATTAAAATATAATCATGAACGACGTTTTTTTTTTGCAAAAATTGTTCTTGCACTTCTATGTACATCATACCAATGATAACAAAGAAAGCCTCACGATATCGTCATCGTTGGACAACCAGACGAAATTTCTACTCCACCCTAAAGTTACAGTCAAACGCATAATTTTACCACCCCAAAGCCCAAAGCACGAAGCATCGTAACAGTCGTCACAGACGATATATCGAACGCATACGACTTTCGTTAGCCCTGAGCTCAATACAGAGCTCGCGCGCCGTTACGACTCGAACCTGCCGTACTTATGGCTATCTAAGTGACAGAGAAAGAGAAGAGAGACGGAGAGAGAGAGAGAGAGAGAGATAGAGCCTGACAGAACGAGCTATAGAACGCAAAAGTACTAAAGTGACGGCTTAGTAGCACTTTAATGCCGGCGTAGTAGCGCCTATATACCGTCTCATAAAACTAATTGCATCAGACCTCGTTTATTTCACCTCCCGACGATATTCTTTTGCCTCGAAAAAGTTGCCCAACAATGCTAGAAAATTGCTTCGGTGCTGGTCGGTCAGTTGTTGTTGGGTTCATTGCTACCGACACCCCGAACACGCTAACTTACCGGTTCACGTGTCGGCGAAATTTTCATTTTTAAATGCCACTTTATGGCTGGCTATTCCTATTGTTCTATAATATTGAAATTGTGCTTTTTTACGAGGAATGCGGCTTTAGAATGTAAGAATCCTTTTTATACGGGTTTAAGACAATGATTAGACGAAACTATGCAAACTTTCATGTTTATGATTAACGAGAAGTACTTCTTTTTGATTGAGTAAGGAAAAAGCATAAATGATTTCAAAGTAGGAAAAATAATTTTCTTTGTTGATATATTTAAAATTTGAAATTCTGTATCCAGTATACAACAAAGGAAATTTTTGAATCTATTAAAAAATACGTACGTTGGTAAGTCCATTAGAAAAAGAACTATTATTTCACGCAAATATTATTTTCTTTTTTTGAAAATTAAATTGCATGAGCAAATATATCTTCGTTGATTTTGTCGAGAAGTCTACGTGCCTTGGTCTATGTACACATGCGTAAGGCGCGTTAGTCCCTCTCGAGACAGCAATCGAACTGAGAGACGTTAAATTACTCGCCATCATTCGAGTGTTCAGTGTTTTTTCTCTTACGGAGACCACTAGACTTTTTCTATGCCATACGTAGTATACGGTTCACTCACGGATATTGGTTGTTCAATTTGATTCTCTTAAGTTGTGGACAATTTGCTAATTGCAATTACCATTTTATAATACATATACATATACATATAAATTTTAAATTTGGTGTTCCAATTAAACATTTTTCTTTATGCGAAAATTTTATATTAAAACAGTGGTTAATGTTTCTTAAAACCAATTCATTCATAGTTTATATTAAAAATTTAATATTCAATCATTTTTTACTACTTTTTTCTATTTATTATACAGATAGTAAGTTTTAGCAAAGAACTTGAGGGTAAAGAGATGGTTTTTCCGTAAAAGATTGTTTGCCTTATGAATTAAAATTATTCCTCGCGCTCATTTCAATAAACGACCTTAAATTGCAAGTTAACGCAATATAGTATACAAGATTATAAAATACTCCTCTTCAAAATTTCATCGTAAATTCTAATTTCGCATCGCTATATCTCGCCCCATAACGATATACGATTTGGTTACGAAGTTACTCCAACTTGAACATTGAATTAACTGTGTACAATCAATTTTACCGAGCCCATATTACGAAGAGAGGAAATTTTTCGCGCACTCGGGTGCATTTGGACAAACCGTTTGATTCTAAAACCTAAAACCGCACAGAACGCAACCAATATATATTCCAGGAAGTCGATAGTTTTCTTACGTGCGGCTTATACGCGCTAATTTTGAAAATCGCGGTGTATAAGCCAGGCGAATCGTGAAAATCGATTATACTCGCACGCGCCCGCCGCGCGAAATGTGCACACCCAATTTTTGCACCTCAACAATCATCTAATTACGGGCGGCAATGCCTTCTTACGCAACGCAGCTCGTGCAGCGCCGCGGGAAAACGCTTCGGCGTCGGTGTCCGCGCAATATGCGCACTTTAAGGCTTTGCCACCATTTTGGATATCACTATAAACCTCTGTATTTTGTGGAATTTTCACTTTTCTGCCACGTGACAATTATTCATTTAGAATATCACACACCATACAAGTATATCAAAGTTTATGTCGGTTCTTATTAAAGTTTCGCGTCTTTCAACTCATTAATTCATAAAAAAATTACTTCTTCTATAATAGTTTATTATTTTTGTTCATTTTCGAACTGTTCATTCAAGACACAAAACAATGGACCATTAACTATATGCCTATAGCCATAGAATATCGTGGTTGAACCTTTACACAGCTCTTTCGCCTGCCAGACCAATGGCACATACACATTATGCGTCTACCGGTGAAATCAATGGAGGTGGCGTCGGGATAATGTTATTATATACATATCGAGGCAGACCAGTGCATTCGCACCCCATACAATTTAGCGCGCGTGCGGCGTAAATCACTTTTTCGCTAAGGCATAATCCGGATCGATCGGCCGCACGGATCTATACATCGACCAAGCTATGCTATACGATAGCACCGAATCGGAAAGTATAATTTTCGTGTGTATATACTTGGTGCAGCAGGATGGCCAGTATGAGAGATCCACTTTTGCGATACACGGGATATATTATGCTTATGAGCCACTCGGCCACAAGTGTATAATAGGCGCGCAGATGCGGAAGCTGTGAGTATAGCTGCCCTTTCGCGATCTCCTCAATTTGTTGTTCGAAACAAGATGGAAAGAGGTTGAGTGTAGAGCGATAGAGGTTCGAGGTATGGTTGGATCGCTATGCCGCTACACATATCGCGAGTGAACAATTGAGCTGTTTATATTTGTGGTGCTGGCGATCGACGTCGTTATGTTTGTTAAGAATGTAAAAACGGACCTGGTGATTTTCTATTTAGATGGAAATTGTAAATGCAGATTGGGGGAGTTAAAGTTAACAACGATAATTCGTACTTTTGTGTATATGTACTGGTTTTTCGCAACCCAAAATATACTGTGTCTGGTATACTTTAACCACAATTCATGGTAGTCAATTATTGCAATTAACATGTCGAAACTTGAATTTCTTTATTATTTTTAGGGTTCAACGATAATTATAAGGTATGCTTGTACGTTGTGGTAGCTTGATTTGACGAGGATATTGTTTTTCAAAATAACTTGAATTACGTCTGACATCCAATAAAAAGCTAAAAGTGAAGTGGCGTATTTCCATATCAAATCATTAAATAATTTTTAGGAAAATCATTGTCAACAACGACATTTAGAAATTTTATACTAAAGCTAATTCATTCAGGGAAGCAGCATTTTACAGGGTTTTATTCGATTCAAAGAATACAAACTCTCCTAACAGAATGCAGCCAACTATAATGTTTCCATTTATCTTTTAGTATAAGAATAAGATACTCGATAACATTTTGTAAGTGTATGTATGTTTCATTATAGGAGAAATATATTAAAAATTTAATTATTGCCTTGTTTAAAATGGGCATAAAGCTAGATTTAGCAATCGTTTTATTAAGAAGCATATTTTCGCTCCTAATACGGCCTCCTCATGCATAAAAAAATATGAATCTAAATTATGGGATCTTTACCTTACTCTTACTTCATAAAACAAGATGATGAGAAGAGTTAGGGTGCTAATTATGGGTATCTCTGCGAGTCTTCCCTGGACCAAAAATTGTTTAACGAGTCTGAACGCGTTTTTACGAGTTCGCCTAGCGCTCGCGCTGCGATTCTAACTTGTATATATACACGTATATGTATATATTCGATGGCGCGATGCATGTGTACTCCTCCTCGCGTGAAACACAATATCTCGTGAGCAAAAGAATTTCACTCGGGATTGCGCAATCATTACTTGGTACTTAAACTAGAAAGATTGCTTTTAAAAGTTTAATAATCACACGGTATAGGGATGCTTCAGGTTGCAAAACTAAAGTTGTACAGGAATTGTGTAATAGTCCGTGGCTTTATAACTTTTAAATCTTTTAAAAGTTGAGCTTTATTGATTAAAAATCCTGAATCTGGTTATGTTTGTTATACGCGATTTAACTTTAAGCAGCAAACAATTAAATTCGGTTACTTCAAATCCTCTAAATATAGAATTGAATGGTTATTCTAACAAACGAAGAAAAAAGTAGGCCTCCATTGACGATGTGGAAAAAGACATCTACCTATTTTTCAAAAGAAACATCTCCATAAAAATATGAGCCATAGCAAAAAATCGAACAATTTATCAAGATCCTCCATACAGCCAGTCTATATTTAGAATAATAAATTCACGCATATGCAGCGCGTCCTTTTTTCCATCCACTCCTTCGCCATTTACAGCAGCGCGTAAACGGATATAATTGCTCGTTAAAATAAGGCCAGTAATTATTTCAACAAAGTTCCACATCTTCCGCTAAATTGCACGTCTCCGCGCTCGCTAACACCCTTTTTATCTGTATACATCCTTCCATGCACCCGGGCAAACATACGATCCGCTATATATCCTACAATGTACTGCACACACAGAGAGAAGACATCGGTGGCTGCAGATTAGCAAACGATATCGGGGCCAAGGTTACAGCATACTAGCGTCTTAGCGTGCGCGCGCGCGCCTGCCCGAGAACAATGAAATTTATGCAAGTCGAACTGCGTGACGGGCGCGCAGGCACGATATATATATATATACGTGCGATACCGTTTACCATTGGCCGGCGTTAACTGCAAAAAGTAGATGTGCATACGCGCGGTTAATAAAGGTGATTGTTGGAGCTTGTGCTGCGCGCGCGGTCCTCAACACCTTGTCGGACGTCAGATATGAGGTGTCTTCCCTCTTTTTTTTTTCGCGCTCACTGAGCATCCCCGTTTCCGCTTCTCACGAGACCTCGAGATTTTTATCGCTGGAAAATCCTCGATCGGATTCTCTATACCGTGGCAATCACGTACTGCTAATCTTTGCGGTGATTTTTTTTTTAATGGTTATTCCGAGTACATAGAATGCCTTTCTTTTTTCTATCACGGTCGAGTCAATTCTTTATTTTGATGTTAATGGTAATGATGTTCCAAGAATATTGTTTAATCATGCATTGTTTATGTAATTTGATTCATTCTATCGGTTGCGTTAAATATATTTCATATAAAAACTTGGGTGCATAATATAATAGAATCAAAAATAAGTAATATTAGTTTATATCGCTGCATGTAAGTTACATTTTAGAACATATGGTAGAACTGCAGTCTACACAAGAGTAACATATTGCTAAAAATTACAGTAGTAAACATGATTGTATTTCGAAAATTACAGTGATACAGTAAAAGTTACTATTAACCTTTTTGCATCATAGGAAACTAAATACATGTATATAAGCACGTGATCGCAAGTTTAATTCGATAATTACATGTTCTGAACTGCAGCAGTATTTTTTTAGAGTATAATCGTGGCATGCATAAAGAACAATTCAAGTAGATAAAAATCGATAACGAAGATCGATCGCTCTCGCGTACAAACACGAACAGATCACAATAGCATCAGCCTTCGACAGTGCACGCGGCTTATGTAATGCAATAACGGGCAATAAGATCTCGATATAGACGATACGGCGCGGAACGAAAGTTTCGCGCACTTCCCCGCTTACATATATAAGAAGTCCTTTCTTATTTCCTTAAAGACTCTCGGAACTCCTCGCCGACGCACTGGACTCGCGATTATGCAGATCAGCGCGCGCTTAACGCTCTTGCGCAATGACCGCTATACACGCGTATACAGCTATACAGTTGAATAACACGTTAATTACTAATTTGTGTATGCGTGTATGATACGAATGCGGCTCTCCTGTTATAATCGTCCGGCTCGATCAAAGCCACTGTACCTATGGAGTTCGATACCTAAGTCAAATACTCGCTCAGCGCTTCTACGCATGACGTGATCGATCATATAGGCGCGTATATAATATGTATGTGTGTGCGTGTATGCTGGCGGGACTGATTTACAGTGGCTGGGCAGATCAGGACAATAACACACAACGGTACATTCTTTGCATGGGTTAAGTGATATATTTATAGCGTTGGACGAGCGCCGTTTTGTCATCGCCGCGAGTCGCCACTGAGCTCTTGTATACGGTGCATATATATATATATGGAGCATTCTGTGACGTCCAGAATCTTCGAAAGATTTAATGTTCTGATCGGATTAAAGGGATTAGAAGAATTTTGTAGCAGCTGACATGTATCTTCATTTGGTTCGAATAGAAATTAATATTTATTTTCAATTATTGAAAAATTTAAAAGTCATGTCAGTGTAATTTTCGAATGAATGCAATAAAGTTAATAAATATCAACAAATAAGCAAGTAACATGGTACATTATTTATTTGTATTGTATGAGTAATAAAGTAATTATGATGTATTAATACACATTTCCAGGCTACTTAATTTATAAATTTAAAAAGTAATTTATTTTATCATCATTTTTCAATACCACGTATGAGATGGAATACTTCATATGCACGCGCAAATACGTATTCATGCATAAAGCTACCTGCACACACATGTTATTAGCCGCGGTGTTTTCGCAAATATTAGCTTAATGCGATTGTTCGCCGCCTTATAATAATTCATACGCGAGAGAAATTTATCGTTCGTTGGATGTGTTCTCTCCTTCTTTCTCTCTTTTCAAACCTCGCGCTTGTGCAGATACACGTTCTTTAATGACTTTTCAGTGGCGCATAATGGAGAGAGTCGAACAGAAGCCCACGGAGCGCTTGATGAATGGCAAGACCTTTGCTTATTCGAACGCTACGAAAATATGTCAATTTTTGTATAGGGTATATTATGCTACAGCTTGTATTCTCATTTCAAGCGATTTTTTTTCACTTTTCACGTTCACCATCATTTAAAATGCAATAGAGTTTCTGTGCGCATTTGTTTACCGTTATAGAGTCGCTTCAGGGGGAGACGGCGAGACGATTGCAAAAGGCTTTATTATTTATCGCTGCAGATTTGGCAACTGATGAGAGTGAATAAATTACTATATTGATGAAAATGGTGATTGGAAAAATTAAAAAGAGAGACAGTGTGATGGATACCTACAATTACTTGAGTAATGATAGCTTGCTTACACGTGTGCCTTTTTTTGCAAATCAATTCTTTCACATTGAAATCGTGATTTAGTGTGAAAAAGATCGCTATATGGAACGGCTATCTAAATACAAACAGTTGGGAATAGCAATGTGCAGTGAGCAAATATCTTTATGTTTTGAGCGCTCACGGTCTAGTCTATATCGGAGTGTTAAATGTATACAGTGTCTGAAGTATAAATATATGCATTTTAATAATCAGATCCCACATGATAATTTTGAACCATATCTATAAGTTATTCATCCTATAACGAGTGGAAAATCGTTGCTAGGAAATGCTTTAGTACCAGCCAGTAAGTACTAAAACAAATACGAGGCAAAAAAAAAAGACAAAACGATAAGCGACCGATGACTCTCGGATATATATCTTATAGTGATTGTGCAGGCAACATTTTTCGCGCAGTAAAGCGAGTACAGCGGCGCGAGGTTCGCTTTTCAATGGGTAGTGCGCGGAACGGTCAACCGGTAACTTGTTAAGGTATCGTAACTCCCGCGGGATAAATAGACGGTGGATAAAGGAGGGGAGAGAGAGGCGAGACTGATCGGGGCCGTTTCTCCGCTTGCGACATCTCGGAGGTTGTTGCTGCTGCTGTTACTGCTGAAGGCGCTTATATGTGCTGCCGTTTTCCGCTCTTTGGCCTTAATTATGTACGGTTTTTATCACGAGACACAGTTCATACAGCGTAATGGGCGAACCTCGGGATTTTTGTTTGTTTATTATTTTTGTACTCGTTAGTCCATAGCTCTTCGAACTACTACCCGATAATTAGAAAAGATTGAATAAATTGTAATAATTTTTACCAATAATATACTGTGGAAACCATTTCTTTTTTTCGCGAACTCACTCGTTAACCTAGTTACTGCGCTATTTTACGGACATTAATTACAAAAGTCTAAATTGGGCTTAGTGTTAGTTTTTGAAAAGGCTTGATCGGTATATACTTATTAATGAAATATGCGTGTTAAATTAAGAAAATTGAGTTGAAATATATTTGCCATTAATGTATAATATAAATAAATCGTGTGCAATCAAAAGATCCAGTTAAGTAAGTATTAAGTTTAGAAATTTATCATAAAAAAATGTTATAGCAATAAAATTTATTTTGATTTTCGAATGTTTATGAATTACTCTTTTATATAGTTCTATTCCACTTTTCGAGTACGTAGATATGGAAATGTCAGTAATTTTACTTTTGCTACAGATAATATTTTTCCTAATAGTTTTAAAAGTTTAAAAATCATAGTATAGTAAATGGAAATCTGGTTATGTTCAAGATCTAATTTCGTATATCAAAGATTTGCCGCGCATAAAAAAAATCCTCAGTTATCATCTCTGAGTAATTGAAGGATAACTGTAAGACATTGAGACGCTAGATAAAGATTATCCTTCCGTAAAAGTTATGTGCTATAATTTCCATGCGCTCTTGCAGTAAACTATATAATTTTTTTCAACAGAACGCTCTTACGCTATAATTTGTTAAAATTATGTGAGAAAAAAGCTGCAAGATAAGAAAAATCCCTGGACTGAAAACTAATCAAGCTCGTTGCCATGTATGGACTTGTGATTCTCATTTTCAAAGAGGCGGGATATTTTTTCCTCCAACTTAGCCGTTGAGCAATCGATTGTTGACTCAAAAAATGTAAACGCTAAACTTTAATCGTCTGACAATAAACATATGGAAACGTAAGAGTCATGACATTGCGACAGACGTCATTCGCGAGGGACTTTTACTTTTCGAAGAGGCAATCATATTCTTATTTCATCCTCGCAGCTCTTGAAAAAAGACGCGCGCACATTTGCACGTGGTGTTTGCAAACGTTGAAATATACGCAAGATCATATACAAATGCAGCTCTGAACTTTCGTAAAATCCATAAAAGACAACAGTGCCGCCGCCTCGGCTCATTTGCACCGATGCCATCGACGCGGATCATTGATGCAAGCTTGCGATGGGACGCGGACCCACGATACTTTCGCATTCGTTATCTCGTCCCGTCTTCTTGATTTACGCACGTATTAAAGCATGTTTCTTTTAATAAAATGAAACAAAAACAATATCTGTGCTGTCGAATTTTATGAAATGAGAAGTTGGTGCAGTCGTCAAGTTAGTTCATGTAACATCTATAGCTTCAGGTTTTTGATTAAAATCATTCCCATTCGCGATGAAATTGAACTCGTAAATTTATGGGAAAATTTCCTTACACGTGTACTTGCGAAAATAATTGTTACAATTCCTCTATGAATAATAAATGGTTGCTCATCCCCTACAGTGACTCAGCATAAAAGTTGAATGCGCGCGAGGACTGACGCGGGCAAAAACAGTAGTGAATTTGGCACGAGAAACTCATATGTATTCATGGCGGCACGCCTGCAGCGCGCACTCGCTAAATAAATCCAGTCCGGGATGTATTGGCAAAAAAGGAAGAGTGCGAGTGAGAGAAAGAGAGAGAGAGAGAGAAAGAAGGGAAGGGTAAGCACTTGACTTGAAAGGTGCGAAATATCCGAGAGTCTCTTGTTGAATTGAAGAAATAATGATGGAGAAGAAAAGAATAAGAGAGAGAGAGAGAGAGAGAGA
>UELV01001302.1:17272-30469 GCA_900490015.1 Megastigmus stigmatizans
AGAAACGAAGAGACGAAACTCTGTCAACTTTTTGATTGCTTAAACTGCACTCGCAGTTCAGAAAAAGTTTCTTCATCACTTTTTAGACTCATTTTATTGGTGCTCGATCGACGAAGCATATAATTCATCCATCGATTTACCGAACTTTTAGTCGTCACCATTAAACTTTATTGTTTTTATTTATAAATATAAAATACGGGAATCTTCTGTTTGAACTACTCTGAAAAAAACAATCTTATACCTACTTTTTAATACTTTTTAATAAACCCTCCACATAATTAATTGTGTATATCATACCTATGCTAAAGAAATCAAAATCCCATTACACATGTTAGGGAAATAATTTGAATGAACCACTCAAACAATGATCAAACACTTGTATCAAAAATCATAGTACTTCCCATTACAAACCAAAGTGAAAAAGAAAATAGCTTTCGTCGATTTCCATACCTCGAGCGTCGCGCATCGTGAACTCCAACACACACGGGTCGGGCGCCACACGCTGCTCCGCAGACTCCCGCATATGTAAACGGAAAATTGCAGAAGGGTCTTGCACCCCTCGGCGAATGTAATAGAAAAGCAAATATAAAGAATAAATAGGAAAAGGGCATACACACACCCAGACTAACTCGGTGCGCCATGACTTTCTCGGCTCTCCGCCATTTTTGTCGCGCGCATCCTTCGCGCACGCATCTATTTGACTTGGTAATGTTGAGGTCTTGTATCTTCTCGCGAGACTTCTTTCCTCCTCTTCTTCTCGCGTACACACACGGAGAGAGAGAGGGAGACGCGCGATATCGCATGTCGCGCGCTTTTGTGCGTTGTATGCGAGCTTCAGGTCCTATAGCGCGCGACCCTCTGCGCCAGTATTCTAGACGCCTTGGCTAAAATGCTCCCTTTTCCTCTTCCTTTTCTCTTCCCATTCAAGCGTATATATATATGTGTTTATATACAGCGGAGCTTGGCTTTCGTTGAGCAAGATACGCTTCCTTTGATATCTCTTGAGCGCGCGGGCACGCAAGTGGAGAGAAGTCGTAGTCCTCCGTTTTCCTTCTTTGCTCCTTTTTTGGCGATCGCTATGTGTGTATACTGCTAGCTTTCGGAAGTATTTTCTTACATAGTTTCTCCCTTTACCCCCGTATATGCGCTTGAGAATTTGCCTCAAAATACTAGCTTGATATTTTTGTTTGAACATTTTGGTTTTCTCAAAAAGATAGTTCTGTACAATAGCATTTTAAGCTGCGCAATAATTTTATCGTGAATATGCACTTATACAGTAGATATTTAATGTACTGGCTAGTCATAATGTAAATTGCATTGTAACCTATTTTTTGTCTTTGGATGCAGCATAGATAGAAAACAACTATTCCATAGTTAAATGATGAATAATAAAGCATCGGTTAATGACTCTGAAATTAAAGTAGCAGCTATACGTAGTTGCAGCATATAATTTTACAATTCATTCAAATACAACTTGCAAGCAGCGAACAGTTTAATGAGCATAAATACAGAAAACTATTACAATTCTTGTGCCAATTATACGTAATAACAAACTCATCCTGTAACTCTTTACCAAAGACTCATTTTCCAACAAATTTCAACTAGCAGAAATTTCCCGTACGAGCTCAACCAATTCATCCATCCTGCAATCCATTGTACCAAGAGTGTCTTCTCAACTCGTAAGCTGGATTTCTTAATTAAAGCGCAGAAGATCTGATTAAAAGCAAAATGTCAATGTTCCCCCATAAACTCCGCTTGGCACAGTAGCTGAAAAAAGCAGGAAAACTCGAGCGAGCTAAAGGGCGAATAACCTCGGGTAATCGTGGCACTCGGGGTCTTTCGCCTCAGTTTTTCGCGATCCTGACCCGCCTCAATCTCTCGCCTGAACACTAGGCGACCAACAGCCGCACATCCGCCTTATCAGCATCGACGTATCAGCTTCACCCTTTCCTTTACCCCAACTTGGACTACTGCACACAAAACAGCGTCTACGCTCGGAGAAAGGAACAGAAGAAAGAAAGAAAGAAAGAAAGAAGGAAGGAAGTTGGTGAGATCCTTACTCTCGAAATTATCGTGCATATATATGTGTGTGTGTAGACGAGCAACGCTACCAGGGCATTGGCTCTACTTGGCCGCGTGTTCGGGCGACCTTCTCTCTCTCTCTCTCTCTCCACCCGGAAATCCTTCGAGCGTAGACAACTGCGTCAATCGCCTAGTCTCTTCTCTCCATCCACCCCCTCGTCTTCTTATTTCCCTTTCTCGCTGCATACGTATACACAGCGGATCCCCGAGCGATTTTGTCGAAATGAGAGTTCGCCCGAGAGTTTAGTTCGTCTCTCTCTCTCTCTCTCTCTCGCGCGCGCGCGCGCATGTACGTGTGTGCGTCTGTGTGTGTCTCTATATACGCGAAATTGCGAATCATCGGGTGGGAGAGAGAGTGCATTACGTAATAAGAGCGCCGAAGCTTCCTCTACATATATACGCGTATGCATATAAGCGTATATAGCGCAGATGCTTTTGGCTGGGGGCACAAAAAAAAAGCACGGGATTGGGAGCGAGGGGATCCGAGGCCCTCCCGCGTGATACACAAGCTTGGATTTTGCAGAAAATTTTGAAGGAGGTTTTTTGAAGGAAGTTCTTTGCCTTTGCCTGGCGAAAAAGTTTAAAGCGCTTTCCGGCGAGCAAACAAGCAGATAAAATATTATATATATATAGGGAGTTTCTAATGAAATTGCGAAGATACGCCGCCGGTGCCGCCCTGCTGCTCCTCCTGCTACTGATGCTCCTGTTGCAAGCTTCTGTGTAGAGCGATTCGAGGTAGTGGGGTGTGACATATTTTGCCGAATTTAGAATTCCGGTGGGAATTCATAAGCACTGAAGTATCTCATGGCGAAAGTTTGTGTCTGAGACATTGCTCGATGCCAATTTACGGGTGCGCCTTTGATAAGTACATCCTAGTTTATGAGAAATTGTTGGCGTTCTTCCAGTATAGTCCACGAGCTTATAGTCAATATCTTTAATCTTTTGGTATAGTATTTTTCAAAGTAAACAAACAAATTGAATTAATTTAAGCTTATAATTTTAATAATTATTTTAACCCGCAGGTGTCTCCGCATATTCATGAGATATACTTAATATACTTGAGATTAAGACAAAATGTATTTAACTCGATAACAATGGTAAAATACTAAGTCCAAGAGAGTAATTTAATACTTTTTATCGACTCGCGCCACTGCTTCTTTTTCATATTCATGTATGTCCACTAATACTAACCGTCGGTACAACCTTATTTGGCAACGGTCATAATTATCCATTTTCATTATTACGATCGCGCACACAAGGCTTTTCGCTATCTCGGAGCTCAATGGATAAACGTGACATACGACGACAAATATTACTGGGTACTTAGCTTTAAGTACATCATCGAGTCGCTTTTGTTCGATAAAGAAAAATAATAATAATGCCAGACGCGGAGTAGTTTAGTCGCGATGACGATTTCTTCCACGTATACGTATATATGTAAAGCTCGGGGTACAGTGGCAGCATCTCATCGAGCATTACACTAAAAACCAATCGTCCCTGATAATTTCGACGAGTGCCAGTTTCATTTCCCTCTCTCCAATCCTGTTCGCGATCGGATTCACCTATTTTTCACGGTGAACGACATCCTCCCCTTCTCTCTCTCTCTCTCGCTCTCTCTCACTCTCTCTTTCTTTCCGTCGATACATCTGCGCGCCATTGATTTTAATGTTATGATCGAAACTGCTGGCGAGGACTGTACCCGATTCTCTCTCGTTCATACTTGCTGCAGTCGACGAGAGACACGTTTTCTCGGCCTCTCTCTCTCTCTCTCTCTCTCTCTCTCTCTCGCCGTAATGCAGTGCGTAAATATACGCGCGCGCGTGCGGCGTGTTTGGATTATGTAGGCAGTCCGGTGCAACGGTTGATCAAAAACAAGTCTTATTGAGGTAAGGTATAAGACTTTTTTTAGATGCTGCTGCTGCTGCACACGAGGGATAGAGAGAGAGAGAGAGATTTTAATGGAAATAATGAATATTTGCTGAAAGTGATTATACGCTGAGGCAAAAATTGGCTACCGCTAATCAAACGTTAAGGTGTTTTTTTTGTCATCGGGTAGACACTTTTTTGCGATTGCGTCAGTTCGGCTTTTATTTACTGCGGTAATTAAATCTTTTCGTTTATATATCGACTACGTAATTAGGTGCACGTGTGTGTGTGTGTGTGTGTGTGTGTGTGTGTGTGGCTGGTTTGTGCATATATATAAAGTATCGCAATAGTTACACAGATTTATTGGCGTTGTAAAGAAACTTCTTTTTGCAAAACAATTAATAACATCTAACAAAAATAAACCTCTGACATGGAAAATGGCATTGTAATTCACTTAAACTTTTGTAGCTTTTGTATTAGTTCCTACTTGATGGCAGGTATAAGTAAGTTGGGCTCGATTGCTTCGAAAAAGAAATGATCGTATACTACACTCAAAGTTATGCGTATAAAATTATTGTAGTCAATTACGTAGGTGCTCTGCATTTTATCTTGTACTGCACCACCGCAGCATATGTATATAGAGGGGAACTTTCAGCGTATAAGCGAGACAGCGTGGAACTATGTTGTTTATGCAAGTGTAGTTTCGATCACGGCTATATACCAACCAATCAGGTCAAGGATCTGTGATATTCTAACATTACGTGATTCTAGAAAGGAAGGATAACGCATTGATGAAAAAAAAACACGAATATATATATATATATATATATATATGTGATACACGTAGAAAGTGGATAGTCGCGCGCGGGATTTTTCAAGGTGTCTGGCATCAGGCGATATCAGATGAAAGCGAATATATATATACATGTGTATATCCTTTGATTTGAAAAATAATGCGATGCACTTTTGTGAATGCGGTAGCTGTTATTACGTTGATCATAAAATCATTCGAATTTAATGGCGAACATCTCGTACAAAGTCCATTAAAACAGCTGCGTATATGTACAGCACACCTAAAATGAATAGATACTATAGCATTTCACCATATTGCGAGATTCCAAGTGAAAGTAGTAACATACTACGCATATACAGATATATAAATAAAAAATTAAAAAAACAATAATTTCAATGTCGAGCCGCACGTATTACGATCATTATGAAAATTCTTAAGGTTCATTAACCAACCAACCGAGGTATCGAAAGGATAGGGGAACAAAAAATAGTTAATAACAATGATTGCGAGAAGTATTCTGAATTTCATCATCCAACGAAGTCCTAGGAATATTATTTTCGTGCCCAACGCCATCGAGTATACACAATTCGAGACGAGTGGTGTGCGATTGTCAATATCATCGCAACCTCGGGAGAACTTCGATAACAAAACGACGCGCGTATATATACATTTACGCTCCCATCGTCGTATAAAAATATTATATAGAGAGACGCGCGAGCGAGTGACTCTCTTATCAAAACGGAAAGCAAGCTTGTGCGAGAGACACATACTACTCGATTCTTTTTCTTCCTTTTACTTATCTTCTCTCGGAGAGTGAGAGAGAGAGAGAGAAAGAGAGAGACGGAAGGATCGCGTACGTTGGCTCTGCGGTATCGCGTGGCCGATAATGTTGTGGTCAGAACTCGTGGAATTGACTGTACCGGCTCGTGCAAGCTGGGACACGTTTTCCTACTCTCTCTCTCTCTCTCTTTCTCGCTCTCTTGCTCTGTATCTCCTCTCCTTTCCATCTTTCTGCGCGTACAGGAGAGAAATAAAACAAGCGAGAGAGGAAAAAGGGGGGAGGCTGAAAACGAGAGACGCTGCGCGCACAGTGGTTACGAGAGGAGAGAGATCAACGAGCCAGAGAGAAGCGAGAGAGAGAGGGAGAAAGAGTTAACCGATGTGTTCTTCTTCTTCTTCTTCTTCTTCTTCTCTCCCTCTCCTCTTCTCTCGGCTGTTGCAGGCTCGAGGGACAGTGCACTGGACGTGCGGTGCATTACAACTCCCGCTCGTGTTCTCTCCTTCTCTTCTCGATTCACCTCCCCTCTCTCTATCTTTCGCTCTCTTGCAGCGCGCTGCTTCTCTCTTTCGCTCCCTCTCGTGCTCTTGCGCGCCTGTATTGCCCTCTTGCGTCTGACCCCGTTGGGACAGCGCGCGCGTTGTGTAGCTGGTCGCGCGAGTAGCGGCGGGTCTCCTCTCCTTCTCTCTGCCCCTCTCTCTCTCTCTCTCTCTCTCTCTCTTTCTCTCTCTTTCTCTCTCTTTCTCTCTCTCTCTCTCTCTCGGCTGCTTTGAAAATATGAATTAACGAATAGAGAGGCTGTTATGTGGAGCGGACGCACCAGAACATCGTGTTTGTATCGGATAGATTGGGATTTAGATCGATGTGCGAAATGAGCTTGAAACTGATAATAGATTAATGAATATAAGGATTTGACTTGTTTAGTTGTTTTTTGCTCGAGTATAGAATGACAGTTTATTACAACATTATATTCTATCAGTTTTTAGATACGAAAATGTCTACACCAAATAGAAGATGAAGTAAAGTAAATTTAAATTAATGCTTATTCCACACATATATTTAAATTTAGCGTTTTTATTAAATGGCTTTATTCACATTGTTATACGAAAACTAAAATCGTTAAAACTTCAAGTTCCATCGTTAGAAAATAAACTATACATTTAAGACTGAAATCGTATGCCTAACCCGTGAACTCCGAATGTCACAATAACCAAAGCCACACACTGCATTTTCCAAATATAGTTTTGAGTAAACGAATCGCTAAAAATGATTCGAAACATCAATCGAAACACGCATATATATGTATGCACGAGACGTGCCATCTGTTTGTTATTTTAAAGAAGATAAATTGCGGTCGTGAAATATAATGAACTTCTCGCCACACGAAATGAATGCACGGGATTGTTGAGTTTCGCGGAGGATCGGCGGGTGCATCCCTTTTTCATGCTCAGACCACGTGTGCAAACAGAACTTTTGAAGATCTCGAGTTTATTCAGCTCCTAGCAATCTATATACTCCTGAACAATCTGGAACATTATTTAAATCATCATCGAGCGAATTATTAATTTCAATCGAGACTTTTTCCATAATTACACAATTTCACTAATGTAGTCGCATATGGTTTTGCTATAGAGGAGAATATTAAAACTTTAATGGCGTCATTTGAATTAAGATTTTTATCTCCGTATAAAAGCAGATTTATCTGCCTCCATAGCATAACGCGCAGAGGGCAAAAAGTTGTATAGCCAAGAAAGGCTGGTATATCGCACTTGTATATGAAAAAAAAAAGAAGTAGTATGCCATAAATCAACGGCTAGAATGATAATAATAAACACCGCGAGCATCATGACTTAATTTGTCCTATAAAAATACTCCGATGGGCGTAATTAGACGATATTGTGAATTTCTTCTAGTTTGTCTGGAAATTACATACGGTGTATAAAATGTATAATACACGCTCGCTGTAAATTGTGTCGTGCAGACGTGCGCGACCTTCACTTATTGCTCTCGAGCTTTATATACTTTTGCAATCACAATGATAATTGCAATGGGAGCACCAGCAGCTCTGATCGCGACTGTAGAAAAAAAACCTTTGGCACAAAAGATATGTGAGGCAAAAGTCATTAAGGGAGAGTGGGGCTGGTTGGCACACTTTTAACTCTTTATTTCTTTTTATTTTTTCATAGCTGCGTGGCGGCCAATCGAACGAGGATTATATAAGTCGCTAAACATACTTGCAACACTACCCTCGTTCTATTATTAATGCATATATCTTTGCTTATATTGTTTACATTAAAAGATGTAAGCCATTTTTCTTCTCTCTATGTGCATAAGCTTTAGCAGTAATCTGTTTCATAATGAATTTTAACAGAAATCATTGTTTAATTTCTACAATTTTATCAAAATAATCTTTTGTTATAGCTTTGGAAAATCAAGATTTTACTGTGTTTTCGACATGACTGATTTATGTTTGTATATATATAGTCGAAAGAAGCTGTACTGCATTTCACATTTTTTATTTAAAAAAAACACTTGTATTTACTGCATAAATGTACAGAATTAACCATATTATGTAGTAATAAAAAAAAATTGAGACTAAAAAATAAAATATGTTTTCAATTTTTTCAAGCCCATAAGCAATAACCGCATTAAAAGTATATTTCCATGTAACGCGACTATTAAAATACAATGTTATAATATCTGTTTATATAATTTCAGCGCACTCATTGCATTAGGCCATTCTTCATATATTATTGCACTTATCAACGCATAGAGCAGTACAATGATCGGTGCAAAAAATTCGCAATTAATATTTTTCTTTTTTTTTCGTTAACCATTTGCTAATCATGTATATTGCCGTCGATTCCTGCGCATATACGTAAAAATGCGGCAAAAGTTATTACCGATTTTTTCCCCGTAGCACACTTTGTATAATTGAATTTTCCAATCAAGGTCAATTGACGTGGAAGACACACGTCCGAGTAATCGGTTTTTCATCGACTAGTCAATGTATATAACCGTCCCGTCGTCACCATCGAGACAGAGTCTCTCTCGTATAGACACACACATGGCTCTACACGTGTATACGTGTGTATACGTACGAAGATGACGAAATGGCTTGATGCAACACCCTTCGGTGTACCGTAATAAACTGTTCCAGGTGCGCTCTTGCGAGTGCAGTCGCGACTCGCGTGGGAGACGAGAAAACAGGTATCCGTAGGAAGAAAAATATTCGCTTCTTTTTCTTTCGCTTCATGATTTTCCTCTCAATGACATAAGGATGTCCCTCCCCGCCCCCCCTTTCTCTCTCCCTCGCTCTTTCTCTACGGCCGCGTGCACTCGACGATATTAGCATACAGAATCTATCCTCTCCTCTGCCGTGTGCGCACATTTTTTTTCGCGACTCGTTACTTTTTCCGGTGTATAAGGTTACAGTGATTAATCGCAGCACCGCCGTATTTATATGCATCCGCCGAGTCCATATACCTCGTCCAGTGTTTGATATAGTTGTATACCGAGTGTTCTCTTTTTGTCCCTTTTTTCAGATCTCGCAACTCCACGTTCGAGCACAGGCTGATGCGTTACAGAAATTTAAAAAATTAACGTCATTGATGCAACTTTGCGCGGTTCAATAACAGTCGCTACTATATATTATTATGTCAGTGGCTATACTCGTAACTAATTAGTTTGAGTTCTTTCTTGTGTGATCGCATCACTTTTTACTCAACTTTTTCTGCAACTTCAATCTAAATACGTTACTTATCTTCATAGAACTGTTAGCATAACTATTACGATTCATCATGTTCATGATCTTCGTTATTATCATTATCGGTTTTTTAGTCATATTAATTTATTTAAAAAAAAATAAACGTGCTTAATTCTACAGACGTTTATATTCACTATTGAGTAATGTTATAGCTATATTTCTAATAAATAGAATATTAATTTAATTATTCCAAACGATTTTATTCAGTCATCGACTATCAATAAGATATATTTGAATAATTAAAACGGGTGTTGTGTGGGTATATATATAAACCAATTATTTTCTATTTGAATTTGAGCAAAAGTATAGTTTTGATTTATAAACACGGTATACAGGCACGATATACAACAGCTTCAGGTGCGTATAGAAAAAGAAAAAGGTAACGAAACTCTTTGGAGCGGAGGCAAGGCAATCTGGCGACACAATCGGGCTTAAGCTCATAAGCTGAGAATAAAAAGAAATATCGGTATACCCGCAGCACCGCGGGAAGGGGGAGCCAAAACTTGACGTCGAAGGCATAACGGTACCTACACCTCGTATAATTTATTCCGCGTCGTTTGATAGTATTATATATATACGATCAGGCTGAGGCGCACACATGTGCTCGGAACTTTCTCCGAGGCCCTGCGGCGGTAATCGCTGCGCCTCTCCTCCTGCACTTTTTTCTCCACTTGTTTGTTTTTTCAATCTTATGCGCTCTTATTTTTTGTACTTAAAAATAACGCTGTGTTTATGTACCCCTATATGTAAATTTAGCATTTTATTCATTTTCTTTTATTATGCCTTACTTATTGAAAATTTATAATACTAAAAATATTGTATTCATTAAATAAATTAAATCTATCGATATAAGTGTCATTTTTGGTTTATTCTAATGCAGTAAAATAACGCAGCTTTGTATTCATTTTATTCTAGGTTTGAAGACTAAGTTATTCATTTACAATTATTATTGTAAATATGTTTAATTTAGTCTTTAAAAGTCACTACATATATTTTCACTAAAGCCAAGCTTCTCTCGCAGTGTCATTTTTCCGTTCTACGCATCCACTTTTTACGCTCCTACATCAACGCTTAGAGCATACGCCTGTATAAGAGCGCATCCGACCAGTAGCGCAGCATCGACGCGATGGCCAGAATAATAATGCTGCACAATATCGCTAATGGCTAACGTAGCGTTTGGGAGTCTGGTGCGCTAAAGCGTGGAATAAATTTTCGAACGTCGGGTCTTCCTGCCTGCACACACACATACACACAAACACACACACGCTACACCTGAAAGCTTAGAGAGAAGCGTCGCGTATAAGAAGGTTCGTTAGTGTCGAGTAAACATGGGGCGACGCGCGCGGCTGCAGCGAAAGAACCGATGTACACTTGGTATTATATATGTCCCGGGCAAGAAATCGTTTCGACCCCGGAAGCCTATACCTGCTAAGGCGCTTCGCCAATATCGCTCGAGTGTGTACAGTGGCTCGGTATTATACCTGGGACACGTGGGGAGGGGAAAATTGGCCGCTCAATCGAAATTTCGCTGCGCGCAGCCTTATACACCGATTAAGTTTCAGCGCTGTAGGTGTATATAGCATCCAATTACTTTAAGACACTTTTTTGCCGCGGATCGGTGTGTATGCACAGTACGTGTACAGCCGTATTTTTACGCGAATGCATAATAATACCTTGAGCTTATTAAATAAGCTACATTTCCACGAGTCCACTTAGTGGTCACGGAAAAGCATTTTTTGCCGAGGTTATTTAGACAAAGTGATCGTTATTTTACTGCTATAAAGGTTAATACAGCTTTATAGAGCTTTTAAAGAAAATTTCTTGCATATCGATCCTTGTACAAGTTATAAATTATAAAACCGGTATATGAATTAGGGTTTGATGTCTTCGGGATACTACGACAACTTCTGAATACTTACAGTCTAACGCAGACTAATAAACTTTAAAATAGAGTATCACAGTTTCATCAAGAATTAGGGAGCTAATATTTCTGGTAGATTTTTCATTGTGATTAAACAATATCGCTAAAGAATGAAAATTCAAGAATACTCTTTTGAGTTGAAGTGTTTAATTAAATGAATTATATTCTTTATTAGGGAAGATGTCATAAATAGTTTATAATATCAAATGAATTAATACTTTATAACTTAAAATTGTTTCGATTCAAATAACAATGAAGTAATTAGTGAAAGTTGAAAATTGTTACACGTGACATATGTAAAATTTTACTAAAACAACATTTTGAGACTTTTTAGAAATAAATCTGACGATTGTTGGCCGATAACGACTTGTTCGCAACGTCTCGTTACTCAACCAGAAATTCTAAATCAAGATCAGACAGTCACGGCTTTCTGAGTGAATGCATTCTTCTTACGGTGGCTATCGCGTTTCGCGGTAATCAGTCATTCCCATTATTTATTACGGCTGTAATGACTCGCAGAATCCCTCCCGGTATCTCTCCTTTAAACAAAGGATTGCACTTGCCTCGTGCATTACGTTATGATTTGACTTGCGACCTATTACGATGCTCACTTGGACGCTGCTGCAGCTCCGAGGATTTTCCAACTCGTATATACATGTGTGTGTCTGCAAGCATTATAAGTATACATATACGATGTCTGTTGATTGCGACGCGTACATGTGCGCCTCGGACTCTCCTCTAATGCAAGAGACCGCGCGAGAGAAGATTTTTACTATACAAAGAGCGATTGTTATCGCTTTGGTTGGTTACTTATATATGTTTTCGTCGCTTGCGGACTGAATATTTTATTGTTTTAATTGAAACACTTATTCGGAATATTTTATGAATGGCGCAGAATCGTGATTTCTAGAAACGCGAATTTTATTCTAATTAAGCCACTTATTCTAGACGTTGTTATCGGGATGCATTATCTGATGAAGCAAGTATAATGAAATAAAAAATAACTAATTAAGGTGCGCTATAATTTTCGTAACAAGTGTGAAAATTGAGTAAATTGCAACTTGAACAATTAAGTTCATCGAAAGTGATAAATCAAATTATCTAAATTACATTGTAATGCAAAGCAGAATATAATACGTTATACACCGGCATCTACAACCAATTACTTAAAGTGAAACTGTGTGAGGAGCACTTTACATTTTTTTTTATACCAAATAACACTAAATCCCTTTTTTTTTCAAGCAGCAAAGAACAATTATTTTTGTTCGCAGCTAATACGAATTGCAAACTGAAATCGTCGTCAGGGCATAAACGCGCAGTTTCGCACCTCAGCTCATAATGTGAGAAAACTTTTTCACAATGCATGCGGCGTTAAACTTTTTCTTTTTGCACAATGTGTGTCAATTTTTTTGCTAAGTAAATAGAAGTAGCTTTTTGCGCTAAGATCTAAGAAGACGCTGAAACCCAGCAGCTACAGTCATCCATCGACAAAAAACACACGAGTATCCTTACGATAAATGTTTCTCGGTATAAGGAATACAAGACAAAAGGTAATAGGGTGGGGGGAGGGGGTGACGCAAAAGAAAGCTTGTTTGTCGACGCGCGCAAAGCACACACACAGTTTTGGTAAGCAGGCGTGCAAAAGAAAATGAGAGAGAGAGAAAGAGAGAGAGAGAGAGAGGGAGACAGAGAGAGAGAGGGAGGATAAGATTGTTTCACAGAGTCGGAGAGCTCAAGGCCAACACCTGCGTCGCGTCGACGTAGAGCTTCTCTCCGTATAGATGCAATGCTTCCTCCCTGCACCTTCCCGTATTATACGTGCAATGTACACATTGCAACTGGTAATAGTTGGGCACAGAATAGCACCGATGGGACACACGTTCCTCGGTTGTTCGTTTTAATTGTTTTCGGTATACTTTCCTTTACTTCTTTGGTCTAAATTTGTTTTCTGTCTGGTCTCTTATAGACACACACACACACACACACACACA
>UELV01001303.1:0-12310 GCA_900490015.1 Megastigmus stigmatizans
TTTATTTTTTTTGTGGGCCTGTGTTATAGATACAACGACTGTTTCATTTTATTTGATAGTAGGATTGGATTCATTTTATATATCTAATTAATTAATTAAATGTTTTGTAATTTATCAATCTGAAAAGTTTTTTATTTTATAGCCATTTGGTAGAATAAATATGAAATTGTGTTCGGGGATAACAAATCATACTTGCCAAGATTTTACCTTTTTAAAGGTAATTTTTATTAGAGATAAATTATATTTTAATATTCGAAATAATTATATTAAAATTATACAATACAATTAATAAAGCTAAACAGGATTTACTAAGAATATTGAAAGAATCATACCTATAATAACTGATAAAGTGAGTCGAGAGTGACGTTGTACATCTGTGCTGGTTTACGTCCTAAAGAGCTATACGTAAAGGATATATGTATTTCATCGTTTTATCACGTATTAAAAGAATTCCATTTTAAATGTATTGTATTTCCATGTTTTATCAACAAAAAATTCTGTATTCCTAGTCTCGCCATTCTCTTATTTCTGTACTTTTAAATTGCGTAAACATTTAAAAACCCGCCGAACAGAGATTTGAGCTAGAGGATGTAAATCATTTAACCAAGATTTAATTATTTATTATTCAGCCATAATAATAAATACTAGTTAATAAACTACTTATAGTTATACTAGTTATACTTGTTTCATAAAATTCTGAAAATTGACAGTCTGGATTTAAATATATTAATTTATTTTTCTTATTCAAGTAAATGACCCTTCGACTACATTAATTTGATCGATTGAATACAGATTTGGATGATTTAGATTAAGGCTCGCTGCTTTTCTACTTTATCTTCATTATTATCTGTACTTTGTGCACAGGATCGTAGAGGCTTTGCCAATGCTTCGTTTTCCATTGCTCACTGGGGATTTGCTTTTGACAAACGCACGGCTGCATGAAACTTGTGGTAACTCAAAAATAGGTGGCAAAGCTCTTTCCCCTCAATTAACGGAACTCATTACGCCGTTACCTTTTCGAGCATAAAAACGTTTATCAAAGTAAAGTCCTTAGAGAGCTGCAGTTTTACATTGCTGTATGGATGCTATGGCGCTTGAATATATCATACTTTAATCATTAAATAATTTTTCTAATATTCAAATGTATTTATTGCTATAAATGTAACAGTTTATTATTTTAGATACCAACAAAAAAAAAAGATCAAACTGCTTAATTTGAAAAATGATATAAACAATTGCTCGTGATTTGAGAAAACTACGTTATGAAGCAATAAAGTGTATAAATAGAAAAAAAATTAATCAGTCCAATTGAATTTTCAATTTTTCTTTACTACATCAGTCGCGACTCATTAAATTACATTTTATCGCACTTGGCTATAGCTTACCGAGCCTCGGAAAAATCTTATACAACGTATCCTTATCGTTTCCACATGTATATAGTACATTTGTATGCACTTATAATTCAGCATATAAATATTCGCCAAGTCGCCTAACGTGCTATAATAAGAGATTGATCAAGTCCATTAGGAGAAGGAAAAGGGAACGAAAATTCTTCAATCGCTATCTCGGCTTTCTCTCTCCCTCGCTCTCTTTACTCACGTAACGAAAAATATTTCGCATATAAATCATAAATTATCATTCATAATAACTCTATCGCCAGTCATTTTAAGGTCTACTTCGCGTTACTCGCCCGCGTAAAAGAGGGAAAGGATTATTCGAAAACAAAAGGAGAGAAAAAATAAACGGCACAGGGTCGGTGGCGACATTCTCACGCGGCGAGATCTCGAGCACAGTTACTCTTCTCGCGAGAGCGAAGATAAAGGAAATCTACATAAATTAGCATGATATGGGAACGGGAGCTCCGTTACGAGAGAGAGAGAGAGAGAGAGAGAGAGAGAGAGCAGAGAAAACGCACGCGACAAGTGCCCCTCCCCACGAATGTTTCGCACCGTATTATACAATGTTGTGCGGTGTATGTGTGTCTGTGCGTGGATATGATGTATACGCGGGGGGACATATATCGTAACGCGGGCCATATTATATGCGTGAGTAAGTTCAGTCGGGGAAAATAATGGAGAGGTGATAATGGCTTTTTCATTATTTACGCTCCTCGGCTGCAAGCGTGATTGTGCAGGGTAAAAATTTTCGTGCGCTCTCGAGTCCCGTTTTCTTCATGATTAACGCAGCAGGTTCGATAGATCAAGAATAATTAATTGCTCCTTACGGTCTTTTGTTTTGCAATTTTTTTTCCGCTTATCTTTCGTTTCATGCCGATTCGATTTTTCAATTAAATTTTCATTAAATATATATATATATATATATTTTACAGCAAAAAATGTTTAGTATAGGAATAAGACTAATCAAATATAGGTATTCTACTTGTACATATACTAATTCAATTCCTATATACATAATTTATGCATTTCTTCTAAAAAGTTATAAAAAATTCCAGCTGCACACAATATTCTTCAGAAGGTTCACAAAAGCACAGTGGATGTCTGCGGGTAAGCGCCAAGGAGATGCGTGACCGAAAAAAATACACTATAGAACGAAACGGACTTGGCCGTAAAATGCGAAATTTGCAACTACTACTACGCTTATCGAATTTTTCATCTCCAGCGGCTCACAGAGAAAGAAAGAAAGAATGAGAGGAGAAAAAATCCACTTCTGTACTTTTGTCCAAGAGAGAGAGAGAGAGAGAGAGAGAGTCTCGAGTGCGATGAGGAAGCGCGATAAGGATATACAGTCGTATCGCGTGGCTCGCACAGGTCTCAAAGGCTAAACAGGTCCGACTGCGTGTGACTACATATACATATATACATATAAGGTCTGAGCGCGACACGTGATATCGCGACATAACATTCGCGACGAAGGCTGTGCCTCTGCGCAAATTGTGTCCCCGAAACACGCCACGTGTATACATAACCGCGCCACGCGATTCGCGTATTCGTCAGACTGGTATGGGCAGCCCTTCGTTATCCCTCCCTGTCGAGTGCACACCGGAGACGGGCGTAACTTTTTGTTTATCTGTGCGGTTTGTGCAGCGCGGATAATATATTTCGAGCCGTTTTACAAGTTTCGGCCTTTTTAATTAAGCTTAAGAATACTGCGTTTTTTCCTCCCCGTTGCACGGGATATCGCCGCAGGTTGTGTGGGCTCGCTCCGCGGTTCTGCGGGTGATCGATCACTGTCGTTATTTTTACAGTAAAATGGGTGAGAGGATTATATGGGAATATCTTTGTTCCGTAAAAAAATATGAATAAAGTATAAGAGCGTCGTCGAGCGAGTTTCAAAGATAGTGATGGACGTTAATTGTGGCATTAATCACTGCATATAATGTATGAATAAAAAGAGATTAATTAACATCAGCGAGATAAGAAAGTGTCTGAAAATATTTGCATGAGTAATTACGAAATTGTATAGTTTATAGAATTTCCTTTTTCTACCGCTGTAATTTACGTATTTTGGCAGCTGAAACATGGAAATGCAACATTGCATACACAGTTCAAATAAATATACAATAGCCTCGCAATAGCGGTAAGTGACGCCTTGGCGGGTTAGGAAAGTTAAGCAACTATAGCTCCGGTTAGTACTTGAATGGATTCTTCTCATGTCCCACAACGTTTCCCCAGGATTTATCCCGCTAGCGCTACACAGGCGCAACCTGAACAAATGCGGAATGGCGCCGGGCATATAGGAATGGAATGTAACCAATGTTTATAAATAAAGGTGTGGGGTAAATACTGTATATGACTCTGAAAGAAGTAACAGTGGCAACCACCAAATATAATATATAACAGTGAGAAATCCCGAATTATTATTTCAAGATACAAGACTTAGGTATAATTCAGCGGTACTATACACTGCACATTTTTAGTGCTGTAAAAATGTTCAGTCTCCCTGCGGCATTCCTCGCAATTAGGGGGTCTCGCGCTCGTCTCGCGCGGTATAGAACACCGAGTGAAAATCCACGAGTGCTGGCGAGTCTTTCGCGGCAAGACGCACACGTCTCCCCCACACCTTGGCATCAGCGACTTTCGCTCGGCATGTTCCTCCTCCTCCTCATCCTCGACGACGAGTATATATGCACGCGCACTTTGCGCTGCGAGTTAGATCCACCGGGCGAGATTGTGCACGCGCGCCCTTGTGACACACGCACACGTCTCTCGCGCAAAGTGATACACGTCCGGTATGTCTTATACACGTACAATATATGTATATATATATATATAAACGCTTCTCTAGAACAGCTCCTCGAGAGAGGTTATGGTGCGTAATTAGCAGGGAAAAGGGAGACTTGCTGTACCTTTTGCTGTACCTCGAGGACGAATTAAGCCGTCTGTAAAATTACTTAATTATCGCGAGCTAGCGAGAGTATAGGGGAGCAGCGTTGAGGTTCGCGCGCGCGCGCGCATAGTTGGATTTTGCGAGTATAACCGCGTTGGCGACGACGAGAACGAAACTAGACGTCGGAGAGAACTAAGGAGGCACATGGCGCGAGAGCTCGAGTATTACTATGGCTTTCGAAATTTTGTCGAGCTAGGATTTTGGATAAGGTGGGTCGTGATGAGCGTTTTTCTTCGGTTGTATGTTGGGGTGTGTGTACATTGGGTTGGAATATTAATCCTTGAAAACGGTTGCGATAAATTTGATGGAAATTCTGCGTATTTGCATCAGTATAGGACTGTATTGTATAAATATAGATATATATATATATATGGATAGAATTTTAGCTGAGTCCCAACCATAATATTAATAATATCTGCACGTCGCAAAATAAGCTATTCTTCTATAAACTTTATACGTTTACCAATCGAGGTATAAAATAATGATATCGAAATTTTGAAAATTTAATTTATACTTCATTGTAATAGATATACAAAAAGATTCCAGGAATATCGAATTACTCGGATGTTTCAGGATACGTATTAATTAATCAATCTAATTTTTTCCCGATTTTTACATTTATAAGCTTCGTAAAGTTAAGCAGAATTTCACGTTATATATCCGTTTTAGTTTCAACCATATGCATCGAGATCAGAGGATTCATATTTCCGCGCGATTCGTTACGCGCTTTGCTTTATATTCTCGCGCCGCGCTCTTTACTGCATTTTGCCTTTTAATAACCCATGAATGCGAATTTTTTTCCCCGGTTGCTTCAATATATACCATATTTTTGGCATATATCGAAAGCTCGCGAGCGCTCAGTTCTGACTATAAGGGAGAGAGAGCGAAAAACGTTTGAAGTTGAAATTGAGAGGTTATCGATATTTCGTGGATTGTGCGGATGGAGTTTTGGTATGAGTTTATTTGATACCTCGCGATAAATTTCAATTTTAAATTATTTTTTTTATTTATTCGGCTCGTGAAATTCGCTCTCCTGATTGGCAGTGCCGAGTCAAATTTCATCAATAACACGCGCCTATAGCTTATATTTTGTCGATGATAAAAATTATTGTATCCTCCCCACCTGAACATCAGCTCATCGCTTATTATTTACCGAATTTTCAGCCGCAGCTTCGCATATTCCATCAAATCGTATTTTTACCATAGGGAAATAAAAATCACGCTCATCCATCAGAGCGCTGCCGCAGTTCCCAAGAACGATTGTTACACAGCCATGCGCGCGCTGAAGTAAAAGCGAAACTGCCTCGGTAGAAAAAGCTGCTCGTGGCGTTGTAAAGAATATAGCTCTTGGAGGCCTAGGGAAGCATGATTAATAATACCGAGAACTCGAGGCGCGAAAGTGTGTATCGCTATGGGGCCACGCCAAAAAACATTCTTCGCGTTCTTCTCTGCTAAATAAAGCGTGAAAGATCGCTATACGAGGGTGGAACACGCCATATATATATGTACAGAGATTCGCGTAACAAGATGCACACGGTACAGCCTTTCTTGTCATTATACACGAGAGTGAGAGAGAGAGAGAGAGAGAGAGAGAGAGAGAGAGAGAGAAAGAGCACTCGACTGTGAGATAATTATTGTTATCGTTATACTCCTCTGACGCGTTCAAGCTCGCTGCTATATAACAAAAACGTATGTTTTACAAATTGCTGCGCTTGAGCGGCGAATGTGTGGCGAGTGGTGAATAATACTTATATAGTCTGTAATAAATTTTTGTGATTTTTGGTGGATCTGGTTTTTTAATGGATCAATGAATGTTCATGCCTTTAATGATTGTTACTTATTGGACGATGTTACTGGATGTCGATAAATATAGTTCATGCTGTGCAGTTTTGACGGAAAGAATGTATTTCCTTTAATTGTACCATTAAGCTCATTTACTTTTTTCTTTAAATCTTTCATTTAATTACTCGCATATCATTCCTGCTCTTCCAATTTTTTTTTTCATAGTATTTCACAAACCAAATCATAAGTACGTGTACGGCGCTTTGGAAAATTTCCAATAGTACATTCGAGATTGATTAATCTCGAGCCACTCCGCAGCCTAATCCAAAAGAATCCACTTACTTCTCCAAGAAAGAGAATACATAATTGTGAGAGAGAAAAAAAGATTAAAACGCAGCTACACTGGATGCACAAGTATTCGAGCGTACATCGAAAGCAGCGTAGAGGCCCTCAATTACATCCAACTATAGACTCGTGCACCATCTGCGGCAAACTTTCCAGCATAGCCCCACTCACACTCACACACATCAGAGCGAAACAGAGAGAGAGAGAGAGAGAGGGAGAGTCAACAGCTGTTTATCATGAAGCCCTCGCGACTCGTATAGCTCATTTCCAAGGAAAATTCATTTCACTCTCGCTACTCTCTCTCTCTCTCGCGCCCCACACGGCTCATCTCACTTTCACCGCACCTCCTGCATGTGCACACGCTTATATACATGCATATATAGGCAAAACGCTCGGGTCGCGTGATGCCCTTTTGACAAGGGGCATAAATTCAGTAGGGCGTCTCTCGGCTCTGGCTATTGCCCGTGTGAGTGCTTGTGCGCGTGTGCGACTCCTATACAGGGTCGCGTCGTGTATTGTGCGGCTCCTACCGTCCTGTCTCTCTTCCTCCCCCTTTTGGCTCCTTCATCCTTATGCACGCCCTTCCTTCGCTTAGTCTTGCTTTATTCCGGTTCCTTATTTGGTTAAGCCTCTTATCTCGCGACGGTCTGCGTCTCTCCCTCTCTTCGCGTCTATCCCATTTGGCTTGCATATATATATAGAGAGGGAGGAACCAGTTTTGCCGGTACGATGCAGCCGTAATGACCTTATTCGCTGTTTAAAAAGTATAATTAGCTTTGTTTTAGTATGAAATGTTAGACACTGTCGTTTGAGATTGTTCGTTTAGAGTGGAACGGTAGTGACTGGTATCTTGAATTCGTTTGCTTATTCGTAGTTTCTCCGTATGTTGGCATATTCCTTTTATCTGCAACTTTTATTTTCCACTCGTAATTAAAGTCGCGGTGATTTACTATTGTCATTTTTATCAAAGTTATCGCAAACGCGAAATCTTGAATAAGTATAGTTATTTCATAATCATTGTTGATTTTTTTTATAGTGTACTTAATTTAGAATTTATATTTCTTTAAAATTTCACATACCATTAACGGGTCATAGTTAAAAGAAATCTATCTCGTACATATTTTGCATTTCGCACTTTAAATGTCTTTTAAAAAAATAATCACCCTCGTGTGTGATGCAGAGTGCACAATTAATTATGCTCCCTGGTATTCTGCAACCACAATTAATTTACGAGAAAAACATGATACACCATTCGTTAGCGTCGTGTCGTGCGTCCCTACACGATAACAGCCACAGGCAGGTAAATGGATTAAACCCTGTGAGTCACGGGGATTTAAATTTCTTCCTAGAAACTCCGTGTTTTACACAAAACTGTTCCGCCACTCCTATAAATCCACAATACTTGGATTTTCCGTGTCCAAATTTAATTAGTTAAATTTAATCCGATACACTCGATAATATTGACGAACTACAAACGACTCCCATACATCGCCAACGATAAAGTGAGGCTGCAAAGTCAAAGAAAAGAATCGGTCGCGATAAATTCCAAATCGTTGCCGCGAAAGCATTCCCAAAACGCCCCTATCAGCCCTCACAGGCTCTAACGCTATAACTCCTTCATTCGTCTTCCTCGAAACCCATACTGGCCACACTACATGTATATTCGCGCATACTTGGCGGGTGTCTATAAACGCCGCGCGATATCGCACACGCGACAATTCGCGATTCCCAATAATTCTTCCTTATATATATGCGTGGGAGCAATGCGATGTCCCCCGCGCGGAGGGAAACGTAGAACTCGAGACGCCTAAATCACCGATAAAGAAGACGACCGCGTCGTGTGACGTGTGTATGTGATATATATGTAGGGAGAGAGCGCACACATGGGCGCACCGGGAGTCGACGTGAGTAACGGGCTGCAAAATTCACTCGACTCTCTCTCTCTCTCTCTCGCGTGAAATTAAGCCGAGCGCCCAGCTTAGGCCTTATACCCTTGGAAAACTATATAGGTATATGTATAAGAGGTGGGTGCGGGCAAAGTTCGACGCTTCAGTTCTGCGGAAAACAATTGATATTCGTTCCGTGACTAATGCCGCCGCAGTGAGATTTATGTCTGCTCTCTATATATGTATATATACATGTGCTCTGTGTGGTTGCCGATTTGATAATGGAATTGTTAACGCGATGTTTAACTCAGTCGATTTATGGAAAAAAAAGTATCGAATATAAAGTACTATTAAATCGTCTTATCTATTTATATAAAGTTATAGCGTTCAAATATATATTTAATCTTAAAACCGAATGAATTATTTAGATGTAAACATTACTTGATCGCCTCTAACACACCAATATAGTCGAAACTCCATACGCATCGCAATCGTGTCCAATAAAGCAAGCGTTTCACCGTAGAATTTCCCTCGGTCGCACGTCGCCGACAATGCATCCATCCTCGTTCCTTTGATAATAGAAGAGAAAGAGAGCGCGAGAGAAAAAAATAGAGAATCATCCTGGACGACAGTCGCGACAGTTGAAAAGCCATCAGCCGCCGCCGCCGCCGCCGTAGCAGATTTATCGTTGCCGCGCGACCGCTATTATAACGCGCGTCCAAAGCAAACACACGGGACACTATATAGGTATATGCGCGCAAACGGTGGCAGTTGTGAAAGCAAAAGCTCGCACCGCCACATGGCAGCGCTATTCTCGGTTCTAAGCGACACTAATCATCCCTAATGTTCCCTCTCTCTCACGTGTGCACTTACGCTCTCTCCGCATGTGTGTGTGCAATATCGAAGCTGGCAATCGAGTGCTTGGCATTAGCGTAATTGTGCGCCGATTGTACCGCTGAGCGAGTCCATTGGAACCGAGTGAAGTTTGAATTTTGAACTTTGGTGCAGTGCTTCGTTGACGAGTGTATTTGGAGGTTGATTGTGACAAATGACGATTAAGAGGCTTTCTAGGAAATCTAATAAAAATAAAAAATAAAAAATCCCCGATTCATTTCTCTATTTCGAACAGATGTAAAATTTCCGAAGTAGTAAGTACGAGCCACGTAGGATCTCGTAATAATTGATTCGTATAAAAACGCGACAGCGAAAGCTGAGCCGCATTCTCGTAGGCGGCGGTACAGTGAAAAATGTACACTCCGATCGTTGGATATATAACGGCGAACCGAAGCGTTTGCACTGGCAGCCTCGACGCCGAGTAGTGGCATTAAGCCGTCGCGGACATTTCTAAATCGCTCGACAAATCTCCCGCCATTGTCTGACTCGTGCATTCGACGGACGCTCTAAAGGCGTGATTCTGAATAATGCGCTCGGAAAGGCGTGCGCGCCGAACGCTCTTTCGCTCGGCCGACATCCTTCTCAGACGCTGTGCAATCGCCGCGCACCTCTCGAGACTCGAGGGACTCGCTTTTGTCGCCAAGCCTATCATATATATCTATACATATTTATTTCCTATTTCTTGGGTTCGCGACATAAAGTTTACGGATTTTTGTGAAAGATTTAATTGTCAAATATAATCTTTGTGCAATTTTCTTATATTTTATGTTTTCTTTTGTTATTGCACACGTATATAAGATGTAATACAAAATTAAAAAGACCAAAAAATGAATTGCACATTTTTAATGTATATTAAAGAAACAATCTTGCATAGTTAATTTCTGATAGTATAATTATTACGATTAATATTTATAATAACTGCATGCCAGTCAATTAATTTAAAATCTCACTGGACCATTTAAAATCAATCTATTCCGCTCTAACCAAAAATCACTTATAGTAACTAAAAAAAAAAACACGCAGCACGAGCCTATATAGTTCTATTCTCCAAACGTCTATTTAATACCGGCATTAAACATTGGAGAAACAAAAAAAAAAAGAAAATAAACGTGCATGCTCGGCGAGCGAGGGAATCAATGAATCATATCCCCCGCGAGTGAAGAGAAAGGCGAGCGTATCAAAAATCATTTTGCACACCCTAAGCTCGGGGCGCGGGGCAACGCGAGTCCATAGAAAAGCGTAAGGGCTCACTGTATATGTATATATCCTTTCACTGTCTGTCTGTAGCTGCACGACGCATTGTGTATAATATCCTCTCGGAACATCATTTGGTAATCCGTGGCTTATAGGCGCGCGCGCGCCGCGGCCTCGGTCCCCCCCATCGATTACAGTTCATTACCGAGTATATACGCCAGGCGCCTGCATGTATGTATATATGGCGTACACGTGTACACGGGCCTCGGGAGAGGGTAGTTTTATGGGGTGATTCGCGGCTCCGCTGTACGGACCGAGCCGTACATATAAACCCTCTCTCTCTCTCTCTCTCTCTCTCACTCTTGTTTTTCATCATCCGTCCGTTGCGTATATGTATATGTGTGTGGAACGTGGCAGAGCATGTAACGCGCGGCGGTATGGATGCTAAGTACCGGAAACACGTCGCGCGCGCACCCTTTGATGGCCGAAAAAAAAGAAGAGGATAGAGAGAGAGAGATAGAGAAAGGCATAGGGTGGGATCGTGGATACGCGTAGAAGGCTCGATCGCGCGCTCACCGCGAGCTCCGCAAGGGATTATATTTGCTGGGATTACGGTTGCTAATGCTTCTGACCAGCCGGTGAATTTTGTATAGAAATCAAGCTCGAGGTCTTTGATAAGAATTTCGGATTCTATAGGCGTATCGGGATTTTTCGCCTATACTGTACTTTTGCGCTGTAAGTGCTTTTTCCCATATTCGAAAGGGCACTGAGGGTTTTTTGTTCAGGAAGTTGGTATTCTAGTCTGAAATTAAAAGAGCCAAGCATTTGAAATAGATCAAGAAAAACAAGTCCTGTTTGTGGGGAGGTCGGAGCCACAATCTTGCGCGTTAGTCGTTAATTTACACAAAAGTAAAATAACAACCACGCTAAAACGATTTTGAACGACACAGCCATTGCCAATATGAATATGATTATGCACTTTAACGTGGCATTGCCGCTGCACTTTTTCCTAATACTCGGAACTTGCCATGCACAATAGCACGTTCCCCGTGCATCGTGAGATCCAAATTTTAGGGAAAAATATTAGCAATGCCTATTGGCGCTTAAGGTAGTTTTGGCGTGGTTATTGTTTTATTTTTTGTAAATTAACGAGTAACGTGCAATATTGCGAGTCCGACCTACCCTTAAGATAGTGTGAAACACATCATGCATTACTCAATGCATTTTACAAAATAATGAGAGAAAAATAGTCGCTTACACTTCAATTTGATAATTTTTTAAAATTTCTATCAGAAAAACAAAATATCCATCTGAAGAATGATATATACTCTGAGTACGTGATACAACGGTGTATGAAATCCCCTTTTATACAAACTACCTTCAAAGAATATTCCAATAGAAACATTAATAAAATTGTAATATATATACAATTTAGGTAATATACGTAAAAGAACCCTGCTAGAAAATTAACGAGTCGAGCTGGTTGGTACACCAGCTTCTGGGCAGATCGGTTCAGCTAATTTCTAGGCAGAATGTAATCGCAAGCTACCTAGAAACCCGTTAAGGCTATGTACGTGCAGCCGCACAAAACAAGAGAGCGCTGCTCTACTTTTGTTTCGGTGCGTCTGTCGCCTCGTTTTGTGACGTCTGACTGTTATGTACGCGAGCAGAAGGTCGATTTTTAAATGTCTTTATGGGACGTTTTTAAACGAATTAATTAACCCCAAATGGACATAATATAGCTTTAAATTATTATTTTTGTATTTTTCAATACAATATTTATTAATAAATATAGTAACCATTAATAAAATATATTTTTATATTATTTTAAAAATTAAGTAGAATCCACCCATATTCTACTC
>UELV01001306.1:0-10949 GCA_900490015.1 Megastigmus stigmatizans
TCCCTTTGGCTTTCCGCGAGTGCGATCGCGGCTCGCGACCGCTCTCTCTGCCGGCCTGCGCAACAAGACCGAGCGCTCGCTCCTTTGTCGAGCTCCTTGCTCCGGTTCCTCCTCCTAATTTTTGGAGCTTTTCTCGCGCTCTCTCTCTTGCCTCAGCGCGACTCTATTCTCTCTTTACTCTCTCTCTGTCTCTCGCATGCCGTCGCGTTTACCGCGGTTCGTCATGTGTCGGGCCGTCTCGTTATTTGTCGTCGTTCGTCTTGATCGTGTGTCGTGTGTGTCGCGTCTCCTGACGCTTCCTTACGTTAATACGCGAGCCCGTGGAAAGTTCCGCTCGCGTTTGTAACGCAGGCTAAATCCTGTGTTACAATAGGATATTACTTATACGATCCGAGCTTGCATAATGTTTGTACAGTGCAAAAAGATTTGCCTTTAATACTCGTCATTTGCTTTGTTATACATGTAAGTTAGTGGGGTGCGAGAGAATCATCCATTACAGAGAACGAAGATGATCAATGATCGATTTGATCGTAAATATAGGTATCTTGCTATTTACCGTCATATCTATTCCCCGCGTGCGTTGCACTGTTTGATTTCAATGCGGGATGCGAATGGCTTTAGACGTCCGAGTGCCCTAACTAATTGAATACATTATTTCGAGGTGAGCGTTGCCTCTGGCTTTTTGGGTAATTAAATAGATGTTTGATAATTCATTGTCTTTTTTAATTATTATCATCAAATTATTATTAGCGTGTAGAACTTTAGTTTGATATGTTGAGATCGTAATTTTTAAAAATACTGTTGAATTTGAATAAAATTATATGATTCATGGAATAAAATACAATGCCCACTCACAGAATTTTATGATCAGCAAATGAAATGTTGTATTCAACTTTCTCGAATACAGTATTATATCACAATATGATTTGTAAAATGCTGAAATTATATTGTTTTTATTGAAATATTACTATTTCACCTCTTATTTGCCAACATAAAGTGCAATCGTGACGAATAGTGCAGTTAAAGTGGCGAATGAACTCTTTACATTCCCTTAAATATTTTTATATAAAGGACTTGGTTTTAGAGAAAAGTTTATTGCACAAAAAAAATGTATTTTATTTTAGGTCTTGAACTTCGTCTATTTATGCTTCAAAATATATTAATTTATTTTGAAATTATAGCTACAAATCGATTTTCCGACATTTTTGAAAGTCGTGCCATTTCGAAGCCTTGCAGTAGATATAGCACAAAATTGGAACTTTTCTATTCTATAATATAATAATTTATTCCCCAAAGTTTCGACTCGATCCGTCAAAAATTCCTGGAGAAAAT
This sequence comes from Megastigmus stigmatizans, assembly GCA_900490015.1. Taxonomy (NCBI): domain Eukaryota; kingdom Metazoa; phylum Arthropoda; class Insecta; order Hymenoptera; family Megastigmidae; genus Megastigmus; species Megastigmus stigmatizans. The sequence goes on from UELV01001306.1 coordinate 1,333, forward strand.
CGATTGTCTTGATACATATACATACATACATTCTTATTTGAAAAAAAAATTGTTCAAAATCGATTTTTATCATAATAGAAATTTGTTTTGTGCTAACATATGTAACTTTTGGAGTTTGGCACTCTTGCGATGACAAAAATATAAGGCACTGTCGTGTAGCGATCTTAAAAACCTCTTTGCTACCTTAACTTATCTATATTATTCGAAAATTCAAATCTAGATGATTCGTTCGATTTTTTTAAAAGTAATACTTATTGAACAGTAAGCATTTCAAAGGAAATTAATTAAAGATACTATTTGCTATACAGCTCCTTTAATTTAAGTTGAATTTGATTTGAAAATAGTAACTGGATAATAACGTGTCGGCATTATTGATTGGTCCGGTTCCATCAGATTCGATCAAATTTATAGCCTCATCCCGCGCCACAGTAACAGCAAAGAATTCATTATTAAAACACCAATTAAACTGCATTTCAAAAGCTTATAGATTCAATTTATTCAGATTTGCTCTGTGTAACTCAAGCGCATTATAAGTGCGCCTTATCCACAGACAAATCGATCCATAAACTTAAGCCACGATACCGTACGTAATTCAACGCTTCCATACTCTAATGACTAGCCGGCTATCGCCTCATTATCTAAAATGCGCAAGCAAAAGTGAGCAAAAAAAGAAGGGCAGAGGGTTAAAACTCAAGCTCGCTCGATCTCCCGGGTTAGCTCGCTCGATCCGGCGAGTATATATACCGTGCATATATATATATAGGGTACGAACATGCATCTGCAGCCACGCAGCATATATACATATACAAGTGTGTGCGCATGTAAGTGCCGGAGAGCGATGCTCGCGCCCTATGATCGATAGCGCATTACCTCGAGGTCTGCTTCTGTAACGAAGACGTAATATATAATCCTATCGGTGTGTGTGTGCACGCTGTGCCCGGGAGAGAGGGAGAGAGAGGAAGAGAGAGAGAGAGAGAGAGGGGCAGACCACTGCAGCTCTGCACGTGCGAACGCATATCTCGACTCAACGGCTGTGCAGGCTATATACTGGACACGCGTGTGTATACATATACGGATACGTGTAGACGTAAGGAGCGCGAGTCGGTTTTCTGCGCGCGCGAGCACTGCACACATAGTATCGGTAGGTGGGCGTAGCGGATGGTTAACGTTATTACACATTGCTTACAGTTCATATATCATGCATTATGTATCGCGCTACAAATTTACAGCTAACGAGGGAGGCGCGAGCATGGCGATTTAAAGGCCAGAAGAGACTGTCAGGGGGGAGGGGAGAAGAGAACGAGTACCCACTCCGTGTGCCCTTACACTGGAAATGTATAAGAAACTTTAGCCGCGATAATGGTGCTTAATGCTCGCGAGAAGGTGCTTATTTATTGATTCGACGAGAGACTACTTAGTTTAGGATTACTTTCGTTACGATGCTTCTAATTCAGTTGGATATCAAGTGCAGAATCTATACACTTCAGTTTATTAATACAGCTTATCAATAATTAATTTATACAATCTTGTATTATTATCATAATAAATAACATTTGGTTCAATTCTGCTTTACGTACTATAATTTTTGTTTCCTGCATGCGCTGAATTAATATCGACATTTTATTGTAAAATGAAATGTTCATTATATCGTCGACTCAATGGAAAATGTTCCTCTCAACTTTTCTATACATTAGTGCTATCTCAACTTATTTCGCCAATAAAGTACTATCTTGCAAACATGTTTTTTTCTTTCGTACAAAGTGATTTAATGTATACTTAGTATGCATTAAAGATATTTTTATTTTTTTTTCATCAACTAGGACAGTGTCACTTCTTTGGATCACGGATTTGGCTCAAAGTAGTACGATCTATTATTCGAATTTTCCGAAGTTGTGAGCAATTATACTCCTATTTTGAGAAAATCAAATAAAAATCCATGTTTTTCTGTGATGTAATTTCTGTTTTTCTTCTTAAACTTGCGACGCTGTCGAATACGTAAAGACTGTCGTAACTTAAAAAAAAAAAAGTATCTAATTGTGTGAAAACTGACCCAAAATATTGTCTGCATATACAATTATACAGGTTTCAAACTTATGGAATATATTTTATATTGGTACTTTTCGATACTGATCGGTAAGACGGCTTTTTAGCGCATGAAACGTTTTTCGTCCTAGAGTGTTGAACAATATTTTATACCACGAGAGCCTAAAAATCATGTCAAAGTTGGGATTTTTAGAAGGGGATGTACTATAGGGTCAGTAGATTCCTACCTTACCGCTAGAGTCCGTAATTTTGTATTAATTTTTAGAAAAAACGCTCAGACACCACCTCGGTAATGTTGGAAATATTATGTGATTTCAGTTTCATAAAATTCTATGCAGATTTCACGGAGATTTTTGCCATCGAAAATTTTAACGACAAAAATCTCCATCAATTATGGACGGAATTTGACGAAACGGAAATCACATAATATTTACAACATTACCCAAGTGGCGTCAGAGCGTTTTTTTCGGTTGAATTTCGAAAAAAACGTTCTGACGCCACCTGGGTAATGTTGTAAATATTATGTGATTTCAGTTTCATCAAATTCCGTTCGTAAATGACGGAGATTTTTATCATCGAAATAATTCTTCATAGAATTTTATGAAACTGAAATCACATAATATTTCCAACATTACCGAGGTGGTGTCAGAGTGTTTTTTTCCAAAAATTAATGTATATCTTTATATATTTTGTTCAATACAAAATTACGGGCTCTAGTGATAAGGTAGGAATCTACTAACCCCCTAATATAGTACAACCCCTTAAAGTTATTTCGTCGATTGCATACTTATATCACACTGATTTTCACACAAATAATTGGTATAAACAATATTATTATTAGCATCGTTTCATGGATGTAAAAAAAAAACATTTAAATGATGCTACCGACATAATATGGAATTTTCACAAAACTTAATCATGTTATAAAGCTATTTCACCGTATATTCAATCCAATTACTTAATTTCTTTAAATAAATTTCTTTAACGACGTTTCGGCGATTATTTTACCACCCTTTTCAAGTCTACATTAATTTTAATACATATTTGCTATATTATTCAAAATTCACATTTACAGACCACATTACATATTACCTTGTTATCTTCCATCAATAACATAATACTAAGTCTTGTAATGTTCATTTTATTTTTATTCTTGTTTAGTGTTTCAGGTACCAGAAATTACTTCCCAAAGATTCAGCAAAATCGCTTTCCCGGAGATCGCGGGTTCCTTTTACAAGTAAAGAGTTATATTTTACTTGAATCAAGATGCCATGCAAGTTCGTTCACCCTCCTTTTTTGTTATACTTTCTGATATTATTACTTACTATCAAGGAAAATAATATACATTAAGAGCCTTTTTAATTTGCTAGCTTTTATTAGCTTTGAAATAATGCAGAGAAAAAGAAAGAACAACGTAAGCGTAGCACCTCGTTAAAGCTTAACGACAGAAAAAAAGCTCGTATTTACGAGACTAAAACATTTGGCCAACGAATAATTAGGCGCCGGCAATTATCGAGTTCAGCATCGCGTCGAGTTTCCACGGATGCGATGTTAATAACAAAACCCGAGTGTACCAACGAGTCGCCATTAGCTCCGTAAGCCGCTTAGCGTCGTTTACGAGGAGCCACTTTATCCCTCTCTCTCTCTTTCTCTCCCCTCCTCTTCCACTCTTCTTCTTCGCATTAAGCGCGCCGAGAAGTGATAATGAGACCATCTTAAAGTTACTTTCGTCGTCGTCGCGTCCTCGTAAAGCTACACGGAAAGCAGATCGGAATGCATGAGTTTACCGAATAAAATCCGCTCTTGTCTGATGTGCAATGTTTTGCGAAGTTCGCAAGGTTTCTTTAATAGTTGTGTTAGGGTCGAGTGCGACACTAATCGCTCGCACGAGGAATGAAAATATGAAGATTAAATAATCGATGATAGCTGCATGTGATTTTTAAATAGATGGATCAATTATGAATGTAACTTCATGTATGAGTTGATAAAATTATGATATTTGATCTTAATGATTGCGTGCAGATTGTAACACTAAAGTAACGACTCCAATGGTTTATCAATCAATCTAATTTTTTTATTCAATTATTATCGACCTGTTGGACATTTTTATGTTAAAAGGCAATATGACCCTTTTCAAGGAAAATATTATCTTGATATTAATAAGAATTATACGCATGGAACGTACATGTCAAGCACTATATTTTAAATAAATTCTTATATTATGACTCATATAGTAAAAATAGATTGATTGCTAAAGCCATAATCTATTTCCATTTATGACTCTGAAAAAGATTTTGTAGATTTTAAGTGGACAAAGAATGTAGTGTTCTATAAATTAATAGGAATAAAAATAAATGTATGCATGGGTTTTTTAAAGATGATTACTATCATCATTACACCACTTTGATCTGAGCAAATAATAAATTATAACTGTAGCGCAATTAGTGTTATTATCTACTTAATTAACATCTCTGTTACTTTTATTACTATTTATAACTATTTAATTTATACAATGTCGAAGTTTCATGTGAAACTAGGTCTTCTTTCCCTTGACTTAAGATATGTTAAGGGAAGTCAAAATTTTAGACCTTTATTCTATAAGAAAAGTATTTAAATATAATTTCAAGGAAATCTTAAAGTACGTCAATTGAGTAACTTTATTTCAAAAAAACTATCTTTGGATGTCTAATTAACGTTATTTTAACGCATAAGTATATAGGAATTTTACATAGTAATATAAATAGCCTAAGGATTAACTTGTTAACAATACATACATTCACAATAATGACGATAGTGCCTGGAGCCATTCGAGAACACAGCTCGGTCTCTTTACCAGAGACTCCGGTTTGTTTGCATCTCTCTCTCTCTCTCTCTCTCTCTCTCTCTCTTTCTCTCTTGGGTCTCTTAGCTTCCCGAATACTATATAGAATGTGCCAGCGAGCGACACACGAGGGATGCTGTACCGTGCAAGCCGCAAACCTTGTATTGCTCTAGGGTCTACGCGCCGGTTGCCGGCCAGAATAGTCTAAGTGTGTGTGTGCTGCACCGACAAATTGTACCTATACCATGACCTTAGCTTTGCTAACCATTTTGTCTACGTAAAATATAAGAAGACGCGGTATTTTCAAGCTGACATAATTAGTGTCTTGCCTGCTATTGGACCGAAAGGCGATATCCCCACATGTATAGGTATGTACCGTTGTACTGGCGACGCACTTATTAATTAATCATCGCGTGTGCACATGATGTTGCTCGAGCTGTTCGCAAATGAGCTATATTAAATCAGCCACTTGGTTTACCAGATAGAATTAATGCTATAATTAGATTCTATGCTATAATTTATGTAAATAGTGCATATGTATGGTACGATGTAAGTATTGAAGCTTCCATTATAATAAGAAGGCTACAGACTTTTATTTGTTTCGTATGATAGATCGGCAAAATAGTCTGAAAAGTGCATAGTTCTATGTACCTTATCGAAATTTATCAAAAATTTTACAATTTACAGAATATTGAAGCTCTGAGCTCTAAAGTATATATATATAAACTCATACATGACAAATCTGCAAGACTTTGTGGAATATCGGAAGCACTTTTTAATAATTTCTGTGTGAAAATAAATTTAGTCAGTAGCCACACTGAAAAATATAATAGGTACCAATGGTGAATTTAATGTCCACTTTTTTGTTCACTTCGAACAGCCCACTTAGTTTTTAATGTTGCCAAGTTAATGTTTTGGTATAATGATCGTTACAGTAACAGTATTATAACAAATTAAAAAAAATATAAAAAAAATTATATTAGTTTGAGATGGTGTATATGAGTTAACTATAAGGAATATTGGTTGACGTAATCTTTCTCAGGCAGTACAAATTAGTTGTTCCGGTGAATTTTTTGCGGGTCACTATTTTGAATAGAGTCTAGGTCTAGTATAAAATTTAATTTTGAAAAAGTGGTAAATAAAATATTAAAACTTTTATTACCCGTAGAGATAATATTTTGAGTGATAATTGATATTACTCTTTCCTGTTATATTGATTATGTAAGTATATATGTTAAATTTCGTATCTAGTATCGCTTACTCATTTTCACTATAATATGAGAATATTTACCTAGTAGAATCCTTGAATATCTTGGGTTCAAATAATCATTAATTAAGTTGATTAGTCACATGTGTAACGAGCAATTGAGTACGTTTCTGGCAATCGATTTGCTATAGACGAAACTCTCGGCACAGTCGGTTATAGGTAAATTTAACGGAGCGTGATGCAAGATCGAAGTTAGTCAAACGTTTATGAGTTCCTAGGTTAAAAGTAATTCTCTCTCGCTCTCTCTCTCACACACACATAAACGTCTCATTTTATATCTTTCCCTTTGAATTATTCGCCACGAAATTGATGAATAAATACTTCAAATTTTGGTAATACACAAAGGAAGGAAAAGTTTTAGGAAATAAATGTAAAGTGCTTTCGTGTAATATCATTTAATGTTATAACTTCATCAGATGTGCTTTCGATTATAAAATTTATTTCTACACCATTAATACCTATTCATCTTTTAAGGAGACTCCTCTGACTTCTTATAACATAGACGATTTTGTTAGGAGATCACCGACTTAATTCGAAAGAAAAACTGAGAAATTAAAAAAATTATTATAGACTCTAAAGAAATTAGTTTATTTTATAGCAAAATTAGAGATGCATATTTAAGGTTGCAATGAATTTGAATATGTAAAAAAATCTGCACATTACCGACTATTTTGAAAAGCTATTGAATAATATATGTAAAAATAATGATATATAGCAGCATGTTCTTTTCGGATTGAAAGCTGTAGGCTTAAGCTAATAGCTAATAATACCTTTCACAAGCAAATTTTTTTTCAAGTTAGTTATATGTTAAAAATAGAAAAGATAACTCCCTGAAGCACCCACTATTTTCGTCCTTACGTAAATTCAAATTTTTTAATTCATAACATTTCTAACCATTCTTTAAAAATATGCAGTAAATTAAATGCTCGACTAGTTACATCTTTATTATACTGTGATCTATTAAGATCTTGAAAAACGTAAATATAAAATGTAATTCAATATAAGTAGTACCTACTCGTATATTACTTAGTTCAGTTAATTCAATTTCAGTCCATATATGTATCGGCACATCCTATTATAATTTTGCACTGTACACGGAGAGAAATCATCTACGGAATATTAGAATACTGTCAAACAATGCGATCACAGACTGATAATCCTAAAATTTTTTTCTACTTTCTAGTAAATTTTACTGAAAGTATAAAAATTTTTACTATAAAGTATAAAAATGTTTTGAGCTTTGGCAGTATCATAATTTTTCATGGACAATTTCTCTCCTTGTGCCAAAGTTTTCATCAGCGATTACTCAAAGCTTAACCCCCCGCATTTAATTCCGCGAAAAGTATCGTGCAGGAATAAGGAGAGCTCCCGGCATTCTAAATGTAAATTAAACCATATAAAATTGAAAACATCTCCTTTCACCTCAGAGTATGGCGCAGTTCCAGAATATCGCAGGCGCGGGCTCGCGATCTCATACTTTTTTGCTTGCCAGTGTTCCCGCCGCCTAAAGTCTCGAATCTCCCACTTCGTTTTTCCGAGCCTCGTCACGAAACAACATAATCTCGAGACGTCCGCGGCCAGCTCTCGCTCCTCGGCAGCGAATATCAGGTGCCACGGCGAGGCCCGAAGTGGAGGAGCATCCTCGTGTTTAGTCTGTACAAACTGAGTTTCCTCCGGCCTCCTTATACCCCTTTCCCTTCTCTCCTCGGGCAGGAGGGGGTCGAGCGCCGAGGGAAACGTGGATTGGGGCGTTTTATTTAATTAAGCGGCAGTCTGTACTATGGCAACCCTTTCTCCTCTGGCTGATGCTCGGCCCCCATGCCGTTCCTAGTCGTCGCGTCCTCTACGTACGTCGGCCGTGTTTATGTCCCTGGGGATTCCCCGAGGGTTATACCTGCCTCGAGTCTTACGCCAGGGCCGAGCTTCGTATACTCTTTACGTGGAAGGAATTAGTGTTCGGAGCAATGTAGCGCCGGCCGCACTTGGCTTCCGCGCCCGCGCGTCGTGGTGAGCGAGCGCGAGCGATAAAAGTTTCGCAGATAGTTAAGGAGGATGAACTGCTTTTAATTCAAGCGACCGGCGGGATCTGCTTGAAATGGAGGTAGCGGACGTTATTATCTTTTTAATCAACCGGGGGCGTTATGCGCGTCTATTTATTATTTACCAAACGGTTTCGCTCTGCAGTTAATTAAAATACTTACTTATTAGGAAGCTACATATGCGTATCAGTAATGCATATTTTACATATGGATACTTTATTTTATATTAAATACTTTATATATAATCGACAAACCCCTGCTAGGAATCGAATGGATTTAGCGGCTAGGAAACGGCTAGCGTATCTAAAAATGGGTAAGAAATGGGCCAGTTTTATTGCATGTGTTGGAACGCTTTTTCTCCCATTATTCAGGTATTTAATGGAGTAAAAATGACTCAACGCTTAGTCTCGAAATTTTAAAATCAGATTTGGTGTTCTTATTGAGCTTGTGATGTAATATCTTTATTAAAAACCTTAATTTATGAAATTACAATATAGACACTGGCTTTAGAAGCATAAGCAGTAGCATGTAAAGTTAATTATTTCAATCTGCCTGAATTTATTCGAAAACGTGATCAATTTTAGCTATAAAAGACCTTACTCATAGACCAAATTGGTAACTTCATATTTACGAGTGAGAGAGACCAAATCTCAGTCAACTAATAAAAATTATATTATTAATTTACAGATTATTGTATAAACGCATCTAAAACAAAAGCTGTGATATAAGAAATTTATAAACTAATGATTTCAATACACTGTTTCATATTTCAAGTACAATTACAGCAAAAAAATCTGTATCCATTTCATTGAATACCTAAATAATATGAAAAAAAGCATTTCATCGCAAAGAAAGAAATACTGCACAGCATCATCAATCAGATTTTTATACAGTGTCGAAATGCGATTAATAAATTTTGCAATTTATTTTAATAATTATTTTTAACTCTAATATATATTAAAAAGAATAATATACTATGCCAACCTGTTGTGCATTCAATAAGTAAATACTTACGTGACAAGCACCTTCGCCTTTCTTCGTCAGTGTACATATATTTTTATTGGTGACTCGAAAACTTGTATTTAAACAATCACTTTGGTCGATCACACTGAGCTTGATATACTGTAATTCATTTGGTGGCTTTCCTGGATACTGTACATAAACATTAAATTCCATAAGTAATTGTAAGTACCTCAAATTTTATTAGAGTATTAGCATAATTTAGGGAGTTTTTATGACTTATATCAACTTGAACATAATTATATAAGTGATTTTAAGTACAGATTTTAAGAAACTTTTAGGTAACATCATTAAAATTACTTTTACTAGTTCGTTGAACCTATATATGTTTAACATTGTTTTAAATTATCTGAATGTATTGAATTTAAATTTTGCAGAATATTTGTTTCTATTGGTTAAAAGCAATAGGTGTAATTTTGTTCGTAAG
>UELV01001317.1:0-13409 GCA_900490015.1 Megastigmus stigmatizans
CTCTCTCTCTCACCCCTCTCTCTCAATTCCTCCTTCTTCGAAACGGACAGAAAAAGCCGCCTGCGTGCGTGATCGTATGCGTGCAATTTTTTCCCTAGCTACCACGCACATACACACGTGCGCGTATATAGCTGCTATCGGATTTAGGACTATATAGTCTGGCGTAACAAAGATGGATCGCGCCGCGAAGGGATAGATAAGCGGCTCGCTCCCTCGGACTTTCTCTCTCTCTCTCTCTCTCTCTCTCTCTCTCCTCTCTCTTTCAGTCTTTACTTGGAAAATTGTCGAACGTTAGCCAAGCGTTGAGCGTACAGTTGACAGCCGGGTAAATGCCAATGGCGGATCGGCTTCGCGCGATCTCTCTCTCTCTCTCTCTCTCTCTCCCACCCTCTCCCCTCTCTCTCTCTGTCTCTCCTTTGCTCTCGCCGTGTTCGCTTTATTTTATAAATGAGCTTCCCTGTCTCTACTCGCTTTTTTCCTTTCCTCTTCACTTTTCGCCCGCTCCCCCGGAGCGATAAGAACAATAATTAGAAAGGAATGGCTGCTTTGAAGGTTACGCGAGCACCTGTTCTTAGTTGACACACAGCATAAACCTCGCGTATATATATATTTGTTGTAATTTTCGAGAAAGGTTTTTATATGGAGGAGTGCCGAGGAGATCTTATCTTGGAACGATTCGTTATTTTAATATTTTTCATTCTTCTCCTATTAGGATTTCGGCTCTGAAGTATTAAAAAGTCGAAAATTACAGCTCGTCCTTTATTGGATATGTAATGCTTTTATTGAAAAGAAAAATCTATGAATAAATCAATTAATATTCTATTTTATTTTGCTTCCTCAAGGAGAAAACTTCGTAATGGTCAATAATTCATTTTTTTCAAAAAATGAAAGAGGAATAAAAATGAATTATTCTTCATGAAAATTCATGTTTATTTATTTACTTGAACCAAGTATTTACAGAGTAAATCCTGTAGAAGGTAAACACAGTTATCTGTACATAGGCTGGTATACAAGAGCCTTAAAAATTAACTTTAAACTAAAAGACCCTAGAAAAAACAATAACATATATAATTAGTATTTTTATATATCTCTCGTAATTGTTTGTTTTCTAGCTAATTCAAATAATAATGAAAGAAATTATTTGCGTCTATAATTTTTTTATTTAAGTATTATAATTTTTCAATCATATTTTTCATATGATTTCATATGAACGATTTCATATGAGTTTAACAATGAGTACTTACAATAAATAATATTGTGCACATTTCATTAACACAGTATTTATTGTCTCTACGAATATACGTTATATATATACGTAATGTGATCTTTTCTCTCTCTCTCTCTCTATTCACATTTATTTTATAAAATAATATAAAGAATAGAGAAATAATTGCATTATTTCAATTGTTATGTCGGAAAAATATTTGCTCTGCAACTGTTATTTTATCACAATGTCATGTAAACTTATAGTACTTCTTTTTCAATTCTTTTATATACATTTCTTTTTTATGCATAAGCATTAAAAAAAAGATTTGCTATTACATATAGACAGAATTGGCAAGAACTGTTTCAAAAGAAGAAAAATATGACATTTTTTATTGTGTTTATCTTCGTGAAAACTTCCTATCTGTCATATTATTGTTTCAAGAAATATGGGCCATGAATGACCGCATTTTTTTTCCTCGCAATAAATGCGTAAAAGACGTTATTGTCAAAAGAAAAATAAGCAAATACTTATATCAATCACTATTTCATTTATTTTTACATTACCCATTCCGTTATGCATTAACAATATAATCTAATCTTTAGTATTTTACTGTAACATGAACCAACTAAGACATAAAATATTCTAATATTATTATAATATTTTTAAATAAATATAATGTTGAATATTTTAACTTTAAAGCTGTACTTTTTGCTTTCATTTGAACACCGTATTTCTCGTAAAATGTATAAATATTACGTAAATACGGACATATTTTTTACATTTTTCTCGCACACTTTGAAACTTAAAGTCGATGTTCTGCTAATTAGGGGAAACAGCACTTCGAGTATTCAAATTCTCCATTAAAGTCGCGGCGCTTAATTTCTAGCCTCGGCAAGTTGAGCGAGTCGTCATGAAGCCGTTCCATACCTCTGGAACGTCAACTTCTCCCTCTCGAGCTCGTTTTCTCTCTTTCTCTCTCTCTCTCTCGCTCTCTGTATCTGTGTGCGCTCCCGCGCTGCGGAAAAAATAATGGCCCTTCTGCCACTGCCGCCACCGCCACAAAGCAAAAGAACAGGAGAAAAAAAGAGTGAAGCGAGAGAGAAAGAAGCGAACGCCAGAAGACCGAGTCAACTAACTTTTTCTCTCCCTGCTGAAGCCTCCGAATTGATCGCGTCGAAAAGAACCAGCTCTGCTGCTGCTGCTTCTGCTGCTGTCGAATAGCTCCGATAGGTTCTCTCGCTTCTCTTCTCCAACTTATTCCTGACCATTAAACTTTGTCTCTCGGCAATATTTAAAATCGTAAGCCGGCGCGCCAGGCAGCGACAGAGAGAAGACCCTTCCGCTCGCGATTAATTTAAAGGGCAAGCTTCGGAACGAAAGCTTTCTCTCTCTCTCTCTCTCTCGCTTGCTCTCACTCTCGAGAAGGCCAAGTACCGGGGCTTCGATCCCAAGGCTCCACGAGTGACACGCTTAAGTAGGAGCTTACAGAACGGTAATTAAACTACGGAAATAAGATTAAAATGACGTCGAGCTGGAGCCTCGGCGCGTGCCACTATATACGTATACATGGTATATAGTCGATGTATCGAATGGTTCGAGTGGCCCTCTCGTATATTTTTTTTATCGTTTTCTGTAGATATATACCTACGCAGATTCCGTTTTCCCTTTAAAGCTTGATAGTCTCGCGGAATTAAAATTTATCGCTTACGAATGAACATTTCGGAGAATAAGACTGAGACAGGAACGAATGAACAGTCCCCCTAATGCACTGATATACACTCGAAATACGCAGTTTGCAAATGTGTTTAAAGTAAATCCTATATATTTTGTTAAGATGTCTATCCTATTAACATAAAATATTTAGCAAAGTTATTCCGTTCTGCTGCACCATATTAGTACGGATAATCAAGCTGGTCACTATTCAGACATTTCAAAAGGATCATAAATCAACATTAACAGCCAAAAAAAATGGAAGGAAAATAATATTATATATAAGTCCATGTCAAGACTCCGGATTACATCTTCGACCGTACAAATTTTTACTCATAAATACAATTTTGAAAAGTACATTCTCGTCCTTGCTTAATCCTGACGTATACGATGACGATCGTATTAAAGACGAGAAGAAGCAGCAGCAGCAACGAGGAGATGAGAAAAAAAAGTGAACGCTGCGGAAAAGAAGTCCTAAACTGTCTGACATCGGGGGATACCGCATAGCGGAGCTCTGCTCGTAATACCGTCATCTGTCAAATTAAGCGTAACAACTCTCGCGCGACGACAATAATTACGAGCTCGATCAATCATCTTTTTGTGTATGTGCATGTGTGCAGTGTCCCTTTCGGCCCTGTATAGGTATATAATGCTGCAGAGAACGAGCGCCCCTATATAACGCGATCATTAAAATGTCGCTAAATGCACGCGTGCAGCAACTTGGCTCACTTGCAGGCTGATGTACAGTAAAGGAGGAAAGATCGGAGCTCGACCTGTGAAGAGATTGATTCGTAAAAAAGCTTTTCGTCAAGGCGAGAAACTAGATTGTGAGAAAAAATTTTAGTTTCACAACGTGTGTTATATAGTAGCTGCTAACATACTATATAAAATAATCTAAAGTTGTTGTCGGAATTCACGGGTATAATTCTTATAATTAAATCAAATAAAATATTATCTGTTGTACAAAGCGTGTATAATTAGGGTAATAAATTACTTGACTTACGAGAGCTGCACAGCAACACAAGATCCAACCACCACCCACAAATTTGTATCTCTCAGTCTCGCTCCATCACGAAAAAAAAACACACCGATCCGGCGAATTACACAGCATAGCATCTCGGGAGATCAGGGATCAGATCACTTGTCTCCCTTTTGCCGCCCCAGCTTTTTAACAGCTGACTCCCTAATAATCGCACGCGCGCTCGCGCTCACCCTCCGCGAAATCTCTCCGAGCGCATTATACCCGCAAATAAGACACGTCGTCGTCCCCCTCCCTCCCTTCCTTTTTTTTTCTTCCTTCATCCTTCACCCTTCTATCCCGAGTCTCGGCGTCTCCTCCTCGACGCTTGTCGGCGCAGCGTCGCCAGCAGCAGCAGCAGCAGCAGCAGCAGTCCAGCGTGCAAAATGACTCGAGCACCGTACAAACCTGGACACAAGAGAGCAGTGCAGAGAGGTGGGCATGGAAAAAAGGAAAAAACCAAGCACAAATAAGATGGATCACTCGACCGAGGGGGATAGGAGAGAAGCTCGCAAGAGAGAGGGAGAGAGACCGAGTGAGAAGCGCCATCGATCGGTCGCACGTCGGACGAGGTTAGGTGCGGAGGAGCGAACCGGGCGTTGAGCCGGGTGATCAGTCACTTCCTCCGTGTCGGAATCAAGCTTTTTCATCGCTACACCCCGAGTCCTATTTTCCTCTATCTCTCTCTCTCTCTCTCTCTATCTCTCTCCCTTGAGTTTTCCCCTACCCAAATCCCGTCGACTCCGAACACACTGTATGTACAGCTCGACTCTTTCTCCCGCCGCGAGTTTTTCGCGAGGAAAATACGCAATGAGTTTGGCCCTGGGCTGTATACCGATACAGTCAGGGCGACGGCGGCGGCTTTTATTTTGTTACGATGGAGGAGAAGACTAGGCTAAGCAGGCGCAAATTGCTTCGGTATACTGGCGGCAATGCTTACTCAATGAGATTTGTTTTACTCTCGAATTTTATGCCTGGAATTCAATTAATTGCTTCGAGTCGGTTCACGGTCACATTAAAGAATTATCTTATTAAATATTTTTTTTAGATTAAACATTTTTTACTCTTTTGGATTTCATTTTTTTCTTTCTGTTTGGAATTTTTTTATGACTCTACATATTTCATTGTATTTTTAAACATACTATTTGAGGAAAGAGTAATTAATTTGATAATAATGAATTAAACTATTCCGATATATATTTTTTCATATTATTGAGAGGAATCATATAAGATTTAAAACTAAAAACTATAAAACTAGTCGAACGAAATCTTCCTTTAACATTAGAAATGTATATTAAGTACGGAGAAAAACAATAAGGTATAATAAATCCGTCATATAAAACTACCCAATAACAATTTAATGCCAATGGTTGCGTCCTACCAGATCGTCTGCTCCTGAGTAGCTTCAGGAATTGATCATTTCAACTTTTCTATAAAATATACGTAAGATGTTTTATTCCAGTTTTTCTATCACCACTAATCCAACATTTAAACGCAACGTTCACACCTAAATATAAAATATACATCGCATAACAGCAACTAAATCCAATTTATTCTACTGGAATGGAAACTTTTTTGAGGGCACATTTCAGTATATACGGTCAATAGAATTTGTAAGGACCGCAAAGCAAGTCAAAGGCGCGCACAACTCCATTATTTACCGCGCCCAGGCAGCATCTTTCACGACCGCGCAGTGGCGCACACGAGACTTTTCCGTCCCCTCGGCAAGTCGGTCTCCATTATGCAGATGTACTTGTTGTCTCCTCCCACTCCCACGCTCCTGTATGAGTAACCGGTCACTCCTACCTCTCGGATAAATCGAGATGAGACGGCTGTGGGGACTGTGGCGGCGTCGGCGGCGGAGGGAGTCGGCGACCGGCTGCGTCGCGACAAAAGTTACGAGGATGAGGGCTTTGCCCGGCAGCCACGCGGGCGACAAACTGCACCTCGGCGTGATCTATGCGCCGCCGCGAGTAAGAAGAATAGTGACTCGGGGGTCCGCCGAGAAGACGAGCCGGGGTCGACTAAGAGAGAGAGAGAGAGAGAAAGAGCTGGAGAGACGCGAAAAAGGGATATTTGCGAGTGGGTGGCGCGCGGAAAGAGAGAAAGTAGACGACGACGCATCGGCGGAAAGGAAAGAAAAAGTCTCCCACACCCTTCATTCTCTTTCTTTCTGGACAGAGAGAAGAGCCCAAGGCTTTATACTGGGTGTAACGGAATTCCCGTCTTGCGGCTACAACAGTCTCGCCGCAGTGCCAAAGTGCTTTCTTTTGGTTAACGCTCGCTTTAGCGTAGCTCCCATTTTTCAAATGATTGCGGATGTCGTTTGTAATTTACAAAGTCAATATTAAAATGGCTTCACTTAAAATTAGTATCGATTCGTGCGAAATACGTATAATATTGAATTTCATCCGAACTTAATCTGATATTTTCACAGAAATAATTTTAAACTATAATATAAACTAGTAAAATTATTATAGGGTCTACTCAGTAATCTAATATAATTAGGTAAGTTTACTGAATAGATCTCGGGGAATGTGAATCTTGGAGGTATATTCTTAGATTTGTGAGAATAGTTTTAACTTAATTATTTCCGTTCAGATGAATAAACAATTGATTTTTTAATACCAAAAATTAATTTATATCGTTAAATGTGAAAGCCAGTTACATCATCTACGAGAGATAAAAATAAATGCGTTTTTGCTATGTTGTAACAAAATGTGCGCTATCATCACGGTGATTTGTCGTGTTTTTAATTTTAATTAAGTATAGTAAGAAATCGAAAATTTCAATCTACTACAGCAATAGCAAATATTTCAAAAACAAAAAAAAATAGTTACTTAATTCTAAGTAAGTTGGTGGGGCATTTATATATAAATTGTATATTTAATCAATTTTTGTGTTAAAAAAAAGAAATAACATTTTTTATACTATAAATGAACGTCAGTCATTGAATATATTTTTTGAGATATAAGTCTAATTGTAGATATTTTCACAGAATTAAGAAATTTTACATAAACTAATATTTTTGTCGATTTTACTAATTTGAAAATTTGATTTAGTATTTATTCAATAGTATAACTTCCATATATATTTGTTATTCTTATATATAATTTAATACTAACGAGATAATTCTAAATATTTTTTTGTTAATACGTTTAATAGTCTTCATTTGCCTATTGTTAGAGCGTCAATTGCATGGAATGATAATAGCAGAGCATTAGATCTTTATAATTACAGTGTTGGAATA
Organism: Megastigmus stigmatizans; assembly: GCA_900490015.1. Taxonomy (NCBI): domain Eukaryota; kingdom Metazoa; phylum Arthropoda; class Insecta; order Hymenoptera; family Megastigmidae; genus Megastigmus; species Megastigmus stigmatizans. The sequence goes on from UELV01001317.1 coordinate 7,186, forward strand.
ATTTAGCGAAATACTAAAGGACTTTTTGTTTATGAATGATTGATAACTTGCTGGCATGTACTTTACCTACCTGTTTAACTTAAGTATGTTGTAAAACTTTTTTTGTATTAAATGAGTTTTTACCCATGAATTGTTTAAATAAATAAATAAATAAATAAAAAAAATGATCCACTTAATAAAAATAATTTAGTTTGTATTTGATTTGCTAGATATTTTCATGTTAATCGAATGTAATCAAACCTTTTATGTAAGGTATCCAACATATCGCGCATTTTCAAAACTTACCGAGCTTATTAAAAATTATATAATTGCATTACATTAAATTTTTGCTTTTAAAACATTTCTAAAATACATTTTTTGTAAATAGATAATTCTGTTAATTTTGTTTTTATTTCAGTTATTAAAAAATTAATACAAATAAGAAGGATTGTACGCGTGCACCTAAATGCTCCACTTTCCACTTCACGAATGCGCATAGCATAAATACAAAAACGTCCATAACTTGCGAAACCAATCACTTAGAATTTTCAATTTGCAATTTTTTTCATCTACAAACAATATAGAAACTTTCTGCGGTAGCTGATTTTGGATCCATTTTCGGACCACTTTTGCATGCTTCAGGCACACCGTGCGAAACTGTACAGTCACAAACTAATAACTATGATTGTGGAATTTTTGCGATAGCTTTGTTGTCTCTATTCTTTTTAATATATGTCCATTTAATCTACGTTTTAATATTTTTCAAATGCGTTCACATTTATTAAAAATATATGAAACGTGCTGTATAAAATTGTTTCTACTTTTACAAAATTCTGTTTATGAATATATAAATCATGATTTTTCGGTAATACCTATATGAAAAACTAATAATTCATAAATTTAATTTTGTTGAAAAAAAAATTGAATTTTAATGTGAAAGAAATTAATATGATAGAAAAGAATATTAAACAGCATTTTGATTATTGATCAGCAAAAAATGATGAATTCATATAGTAAGCATAATAAAAGTTGTACCGATTCCATTGATTTAATGGAAATAGATGAAGAAATCGCATTTTGCAATAAATTGCAGCACACTGATATCCCTAATAATTTGGAAAATATTTATGAAGATAACGTCACTTTATCAAAAGAAATTGAAACAAGTAAAAACAAAGATATTCAAAAAATAGTCAATGGTGACCATGTATCAGGATATTTACGTAAAGAAGATATATTATCACTCAATAAAGTTGATTGTAAAAGTAAAAATGATATTAATATAGTAGAAGATATGATGAACCTCGATTCAATCTATTGTAAGCGACAAACTAAAAATAACTTTAAACGTGCCGACTGTTACTACTGAAAATTCTGTCAGATGTCACACACGAAGAGAAACTCACAAGCAAAAATTACAATATTACTTTGTAATCCAATCACAGACTGTCAAATGTGGAAAAATTACAATATTTTCTAGTAAAAATTATTATAAATAATAGTAAAATTTTGTATGCACCTATTAAAATTTTATAGACACCTGGTAAAATTTACCAGGAACTATTGTAATTTTTCCACTTTTGACAGTCTGTGATTGAATTACAAAATACTATTGTAATTTTTACTTGGGAATTTCTATCCGTGCACAATTTATTTGGAAAAATGTAGGCAAAGAGAAAGTCAAAATCTTTTGCAGACATGGTCTTATTCAAGGTTACTCCGATCGAATCGTCACCTTTTTATGCTTCCGAGAGTATTTCAAATACATGGAATACTCTCCACTTACCTCTACATCGCCAACTCGCAATCTGCGTAAAAAGCAAAGGACAGCGTTCTAAATGCATTAGAGTCGCAAGTTACACCCAGTATACAAAGAGAGAGAGGGAGAGAAAGAGAGCTTTACGGTATACCCCGTGGAAGTTGGAATTTCAGCGCGTGCAGTGCAATTCTCTTTTGGCGGCAGCACGTAGCGGCTTTATGTCGAGGCGCTCGCGCGTCAACCCTCTCAAGCCGAGGAATTTCTTCCCTCCCTCGCGTTTCTCGCACCCCCATTTTTTTTACCTCGCCGCCACCGCTGCATCCTTACAAAGAGTTGAAGAGAGAAAGCGAAGCCAGAGAAAGAGAGAGAGAGAGAGAGAGAGGGGGGGGGAGGACGCAAAAGCTGGCTTTCGGGAATAACAATGCGTTTTATTATATACACTCCGCGACGGCGACGGCGGGAGAGAAAAATTTCGGGGATGCCTCGAGTTTGCTTTTTGCACGAGAGGGTATATCGTCGCGCGACATAAATTCGTAGCTTCCGGCTAAACAGATATACGACTTTTATTTTATCGATCCCCAAGTTACTGCATACTGCGGCGTCTATATACAATGGTTTGTATGCTGCAGGTTATTCAAAAATGTAATAACGTAGCGGAAGTGCATGCGGTTGCAAAAAGTAGAGCGATTTTTAGCAGCTTGTTACAGACTCTATTGATGTCGCATGTTGGCAGTGGACGTGAAACTTGAAAATTGGTTTCACGATGAATGCCAAGTGTGAAATTCGGATAAATTTGAATCAGAGAAAATCCGATATCCACTCGAAAATTAGTATACCAGCTATATTTATAGTGAATCGATATGAAAAAAGCACTCACATACACCGCATTCCTACCATCAAAAGTAACTAGTCATTCATTTTTAGATTTAAAACAGAATTAGAAGGCAAAGCTTCCGGCGCAAGTACAGCTTAAACTCCTAATCACGAAGTCAGCACACAGTGAAAGCTCAAGAATGCATAGGCTCGCAAATGGGCAATCTAGCGCACGTTTTCTCTCTAAAAAAAAAGGAAAAGAAAAAGAAACTAAGCAAACCCCATCGATACCCCAAGGCTCATAAAACTCGAGCAGGAATCCCGAGGTGTTGCTGAGAGCTGCAAGCGCATTAGAATTTTTCAGCGTCACCACCTCCGATCGCACTGTGCACGTACGAGCTTTATATACACGCGAGCATTCTCACGGCGCGTCTTTGTTCAGCGCAAGCCCCGAAATTATCCGGCTGGCTTACTCCCCTATACTCCCTGTCCGCAAGTGCAAACGAGTACACGTATATACGAAGTGTGCGGAGAGAGGCTCGTTCATTGGGCGCAACGCGAATCGTCGCGCGCGCGCGACCTCCCGTCTCTCCGGCTAGTAGTAAAAGAACGGCACCGTGCAAGTTGCGCAGAAACGAGGCTGGACAGAGCAGAGCGACTTGTATTTTAAGCAGACACCCCCTCGTTCGCTGCTCGCTGCTTGCTTTGCCTATACGTATATAGGGGGGAGGGGGAGGCTCTACTGCTGCACGGCTTGAGCACCTCTCGCTCGTTTGCCTTAGCTCGGCTCTTGCGCGACTGTTGGAAACACGCGAGGGGAATAAAAATAAAGAGAATGACAGAGAGAGAGAGAAAGAGAGGAGAGGAGAGCGGTTCCGTAGCCATGCTGGTCTTGTGAATTATACCTTTGGACGGTAGACTTGAGGCTGCAGTCGGAGAGCAATTTGCCTCCCTTCCTATATACCCCCCTACTCCATAAACCGAATGTGAAACGAGAAAGTGGTTGGCGAGTGAGCTGCCGGAGCTTCTTCTTTCCTTCCTAGTCGCCCAGGGCCTCTCTCTCTCTCTCTCTCTCTGTCGCTCCAGACTCGACTCGACTCGACTCTTTCGTTTGTTTATTGTTATACGTCGCGTGCAGACTACCTGTCCGGCGAAATATTTCATAGCCTGGCTCTGCGCTCACGAGCTCGAGCGGCTCTTTGCCATTCAGTGCTGGACCACGAATTTTTGAGGAGATCGCCGGGGCATGGTCTTGCGTTCGCAAATTCAAGCTTTCGTGGTTCCAGCTCCTTGAGAGAGATGTTTTTATCGGGTCTGAGGACTAGTCTTTTTTCCATAGTCTAGTTGTCCTTCAACCTTTATAATCAATTACCTTGGAAGAAAATTAGCCGATTCGACTGATGAAAAATTATTTTTAAATTCTGCAAAAACCTGCGGTTAAATTTTTACAAGGATAATTGCTTTTTATCTATGCAAATTGTTTGATAATGCTACTACTACGAGTTAATTTTAATTAAAAATTTCGAACATACTTAATATTTAAATAATAGAAGATAACCGGATACAAGTATAAGAGAAGCATTTTAAATTAAATAAAATTCGGAATAAGAGTCAATAGTTTAAAGATAGAAAAACATTTATTTTTCAAAAGTCATTGGATACTAAATACATGCTGCTCAAAATTAATTAAGAATATTAAAATAAAAATGGATTTTGCAACAAAATATTTATGTATAAAAATGGTTTTATTTTTTCCTTGAAGTTATCTCAATCGGTTTTTGGAGGTTTTCCTGTTTTTGGATTGACACATTCGCAGATCTTCAAAAATTTACAATGACCTTTTAGATGTTTAAGAGCACATTGTGCTTCACATATCTTCGGTCTACAAACTGCAAGAATTAAATTATAATTTCGTTATTTAAATAAGGTTGAAGAGTATTAATAAATAAATTAAGTGATTTTAAAATTATTATTTTTCAATACATTATATAATATATAGTAAAAATTGACTGCTTTGAAATTATATTATTCATCGATATTTATGATTGATCTTTAAGTACATACTTTCAATTCTGATTAATTTTATTAGTAACATTAATTAAATATTTGTAAATAAAATCTTAGTAATGGTATAATGTATTGTAAAAATTAAAATTAAAATATTGCAAATAATTATTTAGTTATATCTGACTTACTTCGATCAATAACCTTAACAGACTCAGAACTTGCGAAGAAACACGCCAGTGCGATGAGGAGCACAAATACAAAAGTGAGGGTCTTCATGATGAGAGGTTTATTTGTTTCTTGCGATTTCGATCTCAGTTACCGAAACACATTGAAGCTTTGTTTTACTCGCAAGTCTTTTATATGTTTTAGAAACTTTGCGATCGAGGAAAAGAAGATATGAAAACGACGGAGTTATTTACATAAGCGTGTATGTTATTATCTTAGTGTGTTCTTGCCAATATTTCCTCATTCAAAATTTACACTAGAGCATTTATACGCAACGAAATAATCCTTAAAATAATTTAAAAAATGCTGGAATCGAACGAATCATTATTTTCAAATTAAATGAACGTTCGATAATTTATTCTTAATTCATCTTGAATGAACGTTCAGTAATTTATTCCAGATTTATCTTCAATAATAAAGCAATAGCATGTCAAGACTGATTCTGTTATGAACAATAGAAAAATGTTAACTATAGCATTTAAAAAAAAATAATATTTTTTTAAGTTATATATGAAATTTATTATCGTTCGTAATAATAAAATTACGCTAATAATTACTCAAGATGTTTATTGCGTCGTGTTTATAAATTGAAAACCGTTTTTCCTTATTTACTGTAATTACGAATCATTTTGTTTCATCATTATTTTAAGAAGTGCCGAGAGCTTTATTACAACGTTTTTATTATTTACAATATTTTGTTGATCAATGTGAACGCAATATGAATAGAATAAGGTGACATTAATAATGTAATAAACATTAATTTTTTATCAACTATTTATTATGCGGCAGATAAAATAATGAAAGTTTAAAAGTAGTATTTTAATTTTCTAGCATTGGAAAATCGTTTAAAAGATAAAAAAATGTAAACTGCAAAAATAGTTTGTCTGATTCAAACTAAAAACATTTTTTCTGTTTGTCTGCTTTGATAATTTCAGTATGAAAATAGACAAACTGAAAAATTTTAAAGACAATATTTTAGTCACCCATACATTTTAGAAAATACAAAATGTATTAAAAAATCAATACACGGAGAAAAATACTCTCTTTAAAATTACTATAATCTTCACTAATGGCGAGACAGAGTCAAATTATGAGAAACTTTACAATAATTATAAAACTTATTAGCATACATTCAATAATTTCCGCAAGTCCTGACACTAAAAAATGATTAGAGTAGTAACTAAAAATTGCTAACGTGTATACTAAAAATTATACGCAGTAAAATTTCAATAACTTTATTTTTTAATTTAGTAAATAATATTATGAATTTTGCTAAACAGTATAGTAAAATCAGTTATTTATATACTAAAAAATATTACTTTTGAAATTGGTATACCAAGCTTTTAATATTTGATATAAAGTATAGTAATAATTTAGTAAGTAGATGCTAAATCTATGTTTTCATTTGTTCAAAAATCGCGAATATATGTAAAGGCGCTTC